>JAHIAM010006141.1:0-30834 GCA_021605205.1 Aegilops longissima | reverse complement strand
CGGGCCTTTGATATTCGAGGAGGTTCCCAATTCACAATTGCGACACCTTCTGGATCAACATGATGCCCTTGGCGAGATGATATGACCAAGATAAAGCACTTCATCGCCGAATTCACATTTGGAGAACTTAGCATAGAATTGGTACTCTTCGAGCTTGTCTAGCACCAATCGCAAATGTTTGGCATGATCCTTCTTATTCTTGGAGAAGACCAAGATATCATCAAGATAGACCAAGACGAACTCATTGGTGTAAGGATTGAATATGAAGTTCATCATCCGAGAGAAAGTTGGAGGAGCATTGACGAGGCCAAGGACATGACAAGATATTCATAAGAACCAAAGCTTGTTCGAATGTCTGTCTTGGGAATATCTTGTTCACGAATGCGTAATCTGATGATACCCCATACGAAGGTCAAGCTTAGAGAACACCGTGGCACCTTTGAGTTGCTCGAAAGTTCATTGATGTTGGGAAGTGGATACTTGTTCTTGATTGTCTTCTTATTCAATGGACGGTAATCGACACAAAGTCGGCCGGAGCCATCCTTCTTCCGACAAAAAGAACACCACAACCCCAAGGAGATGAACTCGTCCGATCAAACCCAGACGCCTTGTTCATCGAGCTGCTTCTTCAATTCCTCAGCTCAACAGTCCAAGCTTGTATGGACGCTGTAAACGGGTTTAGTGCCGTGCTCAAGATCGATAACTAACTCCATCGGCCGATGAGGAGGCATACCCAAGCTCTTCTCGAAAGACATCTTGGTACTCACAAACGATCGAATCGAGAGATGGCATTCAATTCGCCTTCTCATTGAGAGAAAACAACCAATGGTTTCATCGCGAGAGGCATAGATGATCACATCATTAGAAGAATGAGTCAATTGAATTTCCCGCAGCACAATCAATCGAGCTTGTGCCGAGAAAGCCACCCATTCCGAGAATAAGATCAATATCCGAGTCACCAAGAACCACCGGTTTAGAAAGAAATCTATAATCACCCATCTTGATAGAAACATTAGAGCAACCAAACTAGAATTCATAAGTCTCCTGGGAAACAACTTGCATAACTTTGGAGAGAATCTCTGTCAACATTGTGCTTCATGCAAAAGGATATGACATGAAAGAATGCGATGCACCAAAGATCAAATAAGACTTTTGCAGAATGTCATTAATCGAGAGATTACCCATGATCACATCAAGAATCCTCCGCTTGAGCTGCATTCATCATATTGACCTTGGCATACTTGGGATTGTGCTTGACCAACGCATTGCCGGAAGATTTCACAGAGGAGGAGGCGAAGACGCCCTGTTGAAGCACTTGTTCAAGATAGTGGCCCTTCTCACGACACTTTGTTGCAAGTGACCTCGTAAAGCGGACGGTGGTAAGGAGCACTTGACCTTGGAGCTTGAGAATTAGACTTGTTCTCGATAGCTTGGGTTGGGTGGTGGGAAGATCCACGCCACCGAGTTCTTCTCACGGTAAGGCCGACGAACGGAGGAGGGGCAGATAAAACTTCCGCCGCTATCGCCACTTGAGAGGACGAGGAGGACCGAATCGCATCCCCGATTCTCTTCTTAGAAGCCTCGATTTGAGCTGTGCTCGCTTCTTGCTTGAGTGCCATGTTGTAGAAATCATCATACTTATCTCGCTCAAACAAGACAAGAGGTAATTGCGATCCTCTCGCACCACCTCCGAATCGATAGATCATACCCTTTCATCGTACATCTTGCTTAGCAAAACGAGCGAAGCCTCGAACTCGGATATTGTATTGATAGATGCATAAGGTGCCTTGCTTGAGATTGCGGAACTCCTCACGCTTGCTCTCAACAACACTCTTCGAATGTGATGAGCTCGAAATCACGGCATGAACTCATCCTGTAATGACACGACCTCCTCTCGAATCTTTGTATTGCCGAACCACTCAAAGAGCTCCGATCCTTGAGTTGGAACGATGCAAACTTGACAAAGTCCTCGTGTCCGACATTGCTACCCAAAGTGCTTGCAGATGTCCACTAACCAATCATCGCTCGCTGCCTCGACACGTAAACCGAAAGACTTCGCCGATTAGCGAGAAACCGATCGAGAGTAGCAAAGTGGTTTTGTTGCCTTGATGACTTAGATGCAACACACGAAGTAATGTATATCTTCAATCAATGAAGACTTACACTCGAAAGTGAATACATTAATGCAGAATTTGACTATGAGCGCCACGATATTGTGCGCCGTGGTTCTGGTCTAATACTTCCTAGACGGTGGGTAACGCCACCACCAAAATTTTGTTTGGAATGTTTTTCTCTGATGCTACATTTGCTAAGACTTCACATTTCATTTGTCTTCAACAAGAATATGACTTCATTTGGTCTTGTTCGATATATATATGTTAGTGTCTTCCTCTACAAAGATTCACTTATAGCTATGTCTTCGCTTGAATCTTTTGGACTAAGTGAATGTGATCGGACCCTAACCTCTCTATGCTTCCTACCTCAAACTCTATCTATCCAAATCATATGCATTCTATTGAAACTGCTTAATGTCTTCTCTCAAGGCCCTTGTCGAGAAGATACAGAGACAAACATTAAATCTGTTTTAAATGCTCAATCCTTATTGTCAAAACCCGAGAAGCCAAACGACCACCCGACAGCCCAGGCGGCGTGGGAACATGGAACAACTTCCAATGTGTTGCATGTTCGCCACGTGTCCTCGATGTGAACCGCCAGGCACCTGTAATTGCGCTAGCCATCCTCTCCCTATAAATGCACATCACATTGCGGTCAAAACAATTCTTCCACCTCCACCTCGACAAACCCTAGCGCCACCGCTAGCCCTCGGATTTACGCAGCGATGAAGTGCTTAGCTATCGCGACCGAGGGAGTCCTGGACTATGGGCCTTCAAGGCCCTACCATATCCATGGGCCGGATCGATAATGTGAAGACACGTGAGACCAAGACTATACTGTCCGGATTGGACTCTACTTGGCGTGGAAGGCAAGCTTTGTACGATTATGAAGATTCCTCTTATGTAACCGAATCATGTAATTCCCAGATCTCTCCTGTCTATATAAACCGAGAGCATAGTCCTGATAGGACAGATTCATTACCATATACTCATAGGCTAGACTTCTAGGGTTTAGCCATTACGATCTCGTGGTAGAACAACTCTTGTAACATTCATATTCATCAAGATCAATCAAGCGTGAAGTAGGGTATTACCTCCATAGAGAGGGCCCCAACTCGGTAAACATCATGTCCCCGCCTCCGTTACCATCGATCCTAGACGCATAGCTGGGACCCCCACCCGAGATCCGCTGGTTTTGACATCGACATTGGTGCTTATTGAGAGTTCCTCTATGCCGCCGCTAAGAGGGTTGATGGCTCTTGTTGTCAAGGATAATATCATCTCCGGAGGACCGCCCCAAGTCCACTCTGCCCTGGCGGCTTCATCATGACCGCCGGCTCGCCTTGCCGGCGATGACCTCTCAAGTCATCAAAATCACCTCCGCTGATCCCGAATACTCCGCCCACATGGATCCAGTGGATTTGTCGTTGTTGAACGAGCTCCTCGGATCGCATGGTCGCTTTGGGGGTCGCTACGGATTACGATCGTCAAAGCCAAACCGAGAGAAATTAAAACTCCACCGATCACCCATCGATAGCGGTAGTCGAGAGCGGAGCAACTCTTCCACTATATTGAAGACGAACTATGTTCGGATCGCCGATCTTGAAGAGCCGGATACTTTCCGGCAGAAGGTCATGTTCTTCCCAACATAAAGTCGGATGACGAGCTAAAAAAATCGATATCCAGAGTCTAACTATCCGCCCAGACCTCCAAACTCCGGATCCAAAACCAGGTCGGGTTCGATTCAATTCCACCCACCCACCGGACATAGATGCCTCGAGGCATCAAACAACACCGTGAAATGGTCCACCACTGGCAGATTCCTCCTTGTCAAAAACAAGGTAAAAGGCTGCCGGATTTAAGACGCCGATAGCAGATTCTCGCAACAAGCACGGACGAAGGTATCCTTAATGCCATCAATCGCCGCCGCGATACTAAAGTTTGTCGACCTAGCAACCACAGGTGCGCACAAGGCGATGGAAAGCTCGGCACTGGCTGGGAATCACCCGCCCTCACAGTGAAAGGGCGCACCTCGGGCACGCCTGAGAGAATACCAAAAACATAAACCTATTGTGGTGCACGGCACCGCTCGAGGGATGGCTCAATGGCCCGGCAAAATACACACGACGCCGGATACTGTGGCGACCCACAACCTTAGAGCATGTTGGATACTCCGACAGTAGCCAAGAGCGGCGAGGACATCCTTACCAAGGACACCCCGTAACAACACCTCCAAAAACCATTTACAATAGAGTATTGGCGTCTTCAGACATTCGCTTAAACAACAAGCGTAAAGGGCCCCGCGATCACGCTAAGTTTGCTGTGTCGCTGCATTGACCCCGAACGACACGGCCATAACCTTCAACGCCAATGACGGACCTAAATACGTATCAGTTCGAGTGCTACCGCCTTAGTCCTCGGCCCCATCGTGGATGGCGACTTACAAAAGTCCTCATGGATCGCGGGAGGACTAAACCTCATTTATGAGGACACGCCCACAAGATGGAAATAGACAGAGCCAGATCGAGAAAAGCAGACAACTTTCGAGGTATCATTCCCACGGAAGCTCGCAAGCAGGAAAAATTACACTTGATGTGGTGTTCGCACGCCGAAAATTACTGGTCCAAAGAAATAACTTTCCGTGTGGCCCCTTTCAACAAGGTACCACGCCTGTTAGGGCGAGAGGCCTACACGCTTTCAATCCATACCTCATTATGGGTATATGAAACTAAAATGCTCGGACCTAATGGAATAATCACCTCATCAGCCATCCGACATAGCCCTCCGCCGAGAATATCGAGGCATTGTTCGAGGCCCTTGCGGTCGAAGAACTAAGCGCACTACCGTCGGATGGGGTTCCCGCAAACCCTTAAGGTTCAACACCGGGTGCACGTCTTTCTCCGCCCTACCGATCTATGCTCTAGCTTGCTAAGATCTTCGGACTAACTCGACAAACTCACAACCCGTAAAGAGACACGGGTTTATATTGGTTTGGGCCACCGCAGGTGTAATACCCTACTCCAAGGTGGTGGTGGTGGATTGCTCTGGGCTGATGATGAACAAGACAAGAGGAGAACAACCTCCGATGTTGAGGTGTTCTTGTGCGTGTGTTGGCTTCTCGATCCGTCCGAAGTTCGGATCTGCTTTTAGTTGTTCTTCTACCGTGGCTAAGTTTATTTATAGAGGCCCCGGTCCTCTTCCTAAATGTTGAGCGGAAGGAGCCAACAACGGCGGGCAAATTTGAAGGGGGCAGCTAGTACAAGCTATCCCGACAAAAGTGGTTCGCAAGGCAAAGCCCTGGGTGACCCATCTTGGGCTCCACGATGATCTCCACCTGCCGCCCTCCCCGGTCTGTCTTGTTGCACCAATATGGAAACTTTGCTCGATGCTCGGTATTTTCGCCAGTTCTGCGCCTCCTTAGCACCAAAGAGGAAATGGGGACGCCAGGCGACCGGCGCCTCGCCGGTACCCGCTACCGCACCGTCAATCATGGCTTACGCCACGAGTGCTCTGAGGTTTGCCCCGCTTGATATCTCCGCCTCGTGAGCTCGTCAAGCAGGCTACCGCAGGAAGTCTTGCATCGCTCGCCATGAGGCTTGACCGCGAGGGTCTTTGATGCCTTGTTGATGAAGATGGGTCAGACGGTTCCGCCAGCTACACGCCAGGCCGCAGCGTGCAAGTCCGGGACCCCTGCCTGCACGCCGACAGTAGCCCCGCCCAAGGTGCGATCGCTTGGCTTCACGGGCGGCCAAGGGGCTGTTCGAGCGCCGCTGGCCCCAAAGCTCGCGGCTCGGCCGACGCGCGGGCGGTTGATTGGACGGGCGCTTCCACTTCCCAACGCTGCCTCGCAATCGCACGATTTGACGAACCTCGTGATACATGGAAAACCATCATTACCGCGATCGTGGGAGACGCATATCTTTCTCTTATAATGGGGAGGGGGGCGAAGCCCTGCCCATCTCTTCCTCGCCGCTTGTTTCGCCTTCCTTGCTCCACCGCCGATGCTGCCATCGATGGCGCCACGAAGAAGTTCTCGCCGCCGAAAGGGAAGGCCCCTCATGAGGGCCCTGGCCTCGCGCGCCTGCGCGAGCCGGGCTATCCGCGAAGCATGCCGCGACCTTCGCCGCGGGCCCCACCGTCGAGGTGGCGCCGTGGCACGCAAAGAAGATCGCCCCATCCATGGTGAACCAGCCGATGTGGAGAGGCGCGCTGATGGTGGCGCCGACCTCCCCGCCCACGCCCACTCTGCCGAGGTGTCACCGAGTTTGTTGTCTAGTCGAGAGCCCGCCAGAATCGGCTCCAACTTCCACGCTGCTTCGGGCGAACCGCCGCCTCGTCCGCAGGCTCGCTGCAAAGGACGGCTGCCGCAGCAGGCCTCTGGGTCATGGTCAAGGTTTTGAAGAGGTTACTAAATCGCGAATTATCTGCGGATGATGTGGTTTGGGGACCGGGCTGCCACGAGGCCCTTGATGAACTTGACAGAGCGGCCGGAATGGTACGGACGGCTTCCACTTCCGCCACTTGGTGAACTTGTCGGCACGCAGAGATAGTGGTAGCCTCGGCGCCGTGGGAACGGGCCTAAGATATCCAGCCCCTGCACCGTGAACGCCACGCGAGCGAATGGTTTGGAGGCCCTCGGCAGTCGATGGATCTCGCTTGGTGTGGAATTGGCAAGCTTCACAAGACTTCACCAGCTTGGCTGCATCGCCGAGCACCGGGCCAATAGAATCCGGCCGCGAACACCTTGCCGACGAGGGTTCGTGGACGATGAGTGATGTCCGCAGTCCTCGCAGTGTATGTCAATCGCCAGCCCTTCCTTGATCGCTAGAGATGCAGGCAAGCGCGGTGACGCCGCTCGCCGCTTCCTCGCATAACTCGCCGCCTTGAATGCAAGATGCCGTGGCCCGTCACGCGGTTCGCCGCCTTCTTCCTTCTCCCAGCTCGGCATCGTGTACTCCTTGAATTCTTGGTCCAAAGACTTCCTCCCGCTCGAGGCCAAGAGTAGCCGAGCTCCAAGGTTGGGCCACAAGTCGGGCCCCGTGGTCGGGGCCGCGGAGCTCCTCCCAAGGTTGAGCTGTGCTTGACAGAGGTGGTGCAGCCGATGGCTTGAAGAGTCGTCAAGATGCCGAGCTCTTGCGTCGATAACCCGCAAGTAGGGGATCACAACACTTTCGAGGGTAGAGTATTCAACCCAAATTTATTAATTCGACACAAGGGGAGCCAAAGAATATTCTTGAGTATTACCGTTGAGTTGTCAATTCAACCACACCGGATAACTTAGTATCTGCAACAACGTGTTTAGTAGAAAAGTGGTATGATAATAAAGGTAACGGTAGCAAAAGTAAAGATGAATGTTTTTTGGTTTTGTAGTAGTTGTAACAAGAGTAACGGAAAAGTAAATAAGCGAAGAACAATATATGAAAAGCTCAGAGGCAATGGATCGTGATGGATAATTATGCGGATGCATTCCTCATGCAATAGTTATAACATAGGGTGATATAGAACTAGCTCCAATTCATCAATGTAATGTAGGCATGTATTCGTAAATAGTCATACGTGCTTATGGAAAAGAACTTGCATGACATCTTTTGTCCTACCTCCCGTGGCAGCGGGTCTTACGGAAACTAAGGGATAATAAACTCCTTTTAATAGAGAACCAAAACAAAGCATTAGCACATAGTGAATACATGAACTCCTCAAACTACGGTCATCGCCAGAAGTATCCCGATTATTGTCACTTGGGTTGCGGATCATAACACATAATAGGTGACTATAGACTTGCAAGATAGGATCAAGAACACACATATATTCATGAAAACATAATAGGTTCAGATCTGAAATCATGGCACTCGGCCCTAGTGACAAGCATTAAGCATAGCAAAGTCATAGAACATCAATCTCGAACATAGTGGATACTAGGGATCAAACCCAACAAAACTAACTTGATTACATGGTAAATCTCATCCAACCCATCACCGTCCAGCAAGCCTATGATGGAATTACTCACGCACGGTGGTGAGCATCATGAAATTGGTGATGGAGGATGGTTGATGATGACGACGCACGATCCCTCTCCGAGCCCGAACGGACCTGGATCAGCCCCCGGAGAGATTAGGGCTTGGCGGCGGCTCCGTGTCGTGAAATGCGATGAAACTTTCTCTCTGATTTTTTCTCCCGAGACGGAATATATGGAGTTGGAGTTGAGGTCGGAGGAGGTCCAGGGCCCACGAGATAGGGGCGCGCCAGTGGGGCGCCCCTATCTCGTGGGATGCCCTCGGCCCCCGGTATATTTTCACTAATAATTTTATAAATTCAAAAAGTCTCCTGGATTTCGAGGAACCGAGAACTTTTCTCTACACATAAAAAACATCATGGTAGTTCTCAAAACAGCATCGGCCGGGTTAGTTTCATTCAAATCATGCAAGTTAGAGTCCAAAACAAGGGCAAAAGTGTTTGGAAAAGTAGACGTTGGAGATATATCAACTCCCAAGCTTAAACCTTGCTTGTCCTCAAGCAATTCAGTTGATAAACTGAAAGTGATAAAGAAAAACTTTTACAAACTCGTTTGCTCTTGTTGTTGTAAACATGAAAAGCCAGATTCAAGTTTCAGCAAATATTATGAACTAACCATACTCACAATAACACATAGGTCTCACAATTACTCATATCAATAACATAATCAGCTAGCGACATAATAATAAAATCGGATGACAACACTTTCTCAAAATAATCATAACATGATATAACAAAATGGTATCTCGCTAGCCCTTTACGAGACCGCAAAACATAAATGCAGAGCACCTTTAAAGATCAAGGACTGACTAAACATTGTAATTCATGGTAAAGAGATCCATCAAGTCATACCCAATATAAACTAATAATAATGAATGCAAATGACAGGTCTCTCCAACGGGTGCTTTTTAATAAGAAGGGTGATGACTCAACATAAAAGTAAATAGATAGGCCCTTTCAGAGGGAAAGGGATTTGTGGAGGTGCGAGCTCGATTTTAAAATAGAGATTGAATAACATTTTGAGCATCATACTTTTCGCTGTCAACGCAACAACTATGAGATGGTTGTATCTTCCATACTACATGCATTATAGGCGTTCCCAAACAGAATGGTAAAGGTTTATACTCCCCAACCACCAACAAGCATCAATCCATATTGCTTCGAAACAACGAAAGTGCCTCCAACATACAACAACCCTGGGGAGTTTTGTTTAATTATTTTGATTTGCTTTGATCTTTTGGATCATGGGACTGGGCATCCCTTACACGCCCTTTCTCGTGAATGAGGAGCGGAGTCCACTCCTCTTGAGAATAACCCACCTAGCATGGAAGATATAGGCAGCCCTAGTTGAAACATGAGCTGCCGAGCACATAAAACAGAATTTCATTTGAAGGTTTAGAGTTTGGCATACAAATTTACTTGGGCAGCAGGTAGATACCGCATAGGAAGGTATAGTGGACTCATATGGAACAACTTTGGGGTTTAAGGAGTTTGGATGCACAAGCAGTATTCCCACTTAGTACGTGAAGGCTAGCAAAAGAGCGGAAGCGACCAACTGAGAGAGAGCACAACAATCATAAACATGCATTAAAATTAATTCACACCGAGAACAAGCATGAGTAGGATATAATCCACCATGAACATAAATATCATGAAGGCTATGTTGATTTGATTCAACTACATGTGTGAACATGTGCCAAGTCGAGTCACTCAATTCATTCAAAGGAGGATACCATCCCATCATACCACATCATAATCATTCTAATAGCATGTTGGCACGCAAGGTAAACCATTATAACTCATAGCTAATCAAGCATGGCACAAGCAACTATAATCTCTAAATGTCATTGCAAATATGTTTACTTCATAATAAGTGACTCGAAACGATGAACTCATCATATTTACAAAACAAAAGAAGTCGAGTTCATACCACTTTTCTCATCCCAATAAGTCCATCATATATCATCATTATTTTCACCGCACTTAATCGAACGATGTATAATAATAAGAGTGCGTGCATTGGACTAAGCGGAATTTGCAAGCATTCAACTCAAGAGAGAAGACAAGTAATATGGGCTCTAATTAAATAAACAATCATGCATATAAGAGCCACTAAGCATTTTCAATATGGTCTTCTCGACCCCAAAAGAAAGAAAAGAAAATAAAACTATTTACACGGAAAGCTCCCAACAAGTAAAAGAAGAACTAGAAATCTTTTGGGTTTTCATTTTAATTTCTACTACAAACATGGAAATTAAACTAACTAATTTTTTGGTTTTCTTAAGGTTTATCAAACACACAAGAAGAAAACTAGAAAAAGAAATTTAAACTAGCATGGATAATACAATGAAAGAATATGAGCACCGACGACTAGTGTGTGAACATGAATGTAAAGTCGGAGAAATACATACTCCCCAAGCTTAGGCTTTTGGCCTAAGTTGGTCTAGTACCAAGGACACGCTACTTCCCCGGATAATGGGAGGTGTAATCGGATACCATGGATGGTCATCTCCGATCCCACCGGACAGATGATACGATAAGGGTCCAACTCGGTTCGGCTCAGGTTCGTGTTCGGAGTAAAAGCTTGAGCTCAGGATCTGCCACCGCTTCCGCTGACAAGACGACAAGCAAATCAAACAACAAATGAGGCAAGCAAAATAATAATCTCAAAGTGTTTCTTATTAAATCTAAGTTTATACAAGAGCATCTTTCTTCATTGTCAACAATAAACTTGTGTGCTACCATGCTCTTGTAATCTAAAATGTGAGGAGGTAATTTGTCTCCTCCTCATGGTGCCTAATGGGTATCTGAAAATGTTCAAGAAGGCGCATAGATACCTCCAAATATGGGGCCTTTTATGCGATTAGGCTAGACGTTTAGCAACGACGGCACCCATACTAAAGTATTGTCTCCTAGAAAAGCATGTTGAAGAATAATAATATCTGGAACGCTCAAATTTCCACTATTTCCACGACCAATCAAGCATCTACTAGCAAATATGGCAAAGTAGCGTAAAACAGGAAAGTGTATGCTAGAGACTTTGCCTCGAGCCCTTCTTTGGCTCCTCTACAACAATAGTATTAACAAATCCACCCACATCTTCACGATGGGGTTCATCTAATTCTCCTCATAAGGTATCCTACATACCGCGCTAAAAATGACGTAAAGACATTTCTTTGAATTCATCATATAAATGAAATATACTGCGCGGTGATTTCTTAGGATAATAATAAAAGTTTTGCACGAAAGTATTGGTGAGTAAGATATCGATTCGGTCGTTGATGAAACCGTGAGGCCTGCAGTCTCGATTAAAGCATAAAATCTTCATGAATTCCGACTATTTCAAGAAATCACATGGCCATTCACACGACTGCATCTCCGCTGCGAGGAAGATTATACTTGGTTTTTCCTTCTCTTTGTCTTGTTTTTCCTTAGAGCTTTGGCTAGAAGACCTTTAAAGAGCCTCCTTAACATTTTCTGAAAATTTCTGAAATTTTAGTAACTTCAAAACAAAAGTGAATAAAACTAAACAAGATTGATAGCAACTACTCCTACAAGTGCCTAGAGCCTATATCATGCATTGAATTGCTTGGGACCTCAAAAATTTAACATGCAAGCTCAAGAACATGGTCACCTATGCAGCAAAAATTTGCAATGAATAAAGCACTAGAACAAAAACTAATTGGACCAATGGAGGAGTCACATACAGCAACAATCTCCCAAAGCAGTTTTGTGAATGGAGCTTTGAGCAAGGAGATCGAAAATGCAGCAAAACGAGCTAGAACTCGTGCTTGAGCTGGATGGGATTTTTGGGTAGAAGATGAAGTGTGGGTGTTGGCATAAGTGGAGGGGCCACCAGCCCACGAGAGGGGCGCGCCTACTGGGGGCGCGCCCTCCTCTCGTGGCCTGGTGCTTGCCCTCCTGCAGTGTTTTCAGTCCTAAAATCCTCAAATATTCCAGAAAAAATCATACTAGATTTGCAGGCATTTGGAGCACTTTTATTTTGGACTATTTTTTAATGCACGGATAATTCGAAAAATAGACGGATACTATTTTTGCTTTATTTATTCTAAACAGAAAGTAAAAAAGAGGGTGGAAGGTTGTGCCTTCTAGTTTCATCCATCTCGTGATCATCAAAATGAACCCACTAACAAGGTTGATCAAGTCTTGTTAACAAACTCATTCGAATAACAAGGAACGGAGAAATTTGAATAACACTAAGTTACCTCAACAGGATATGAAAATCCCCAACAATAAGAATATCATACTTTTCTTGACAGAGGAGAGGAAATTTAAAACCTCAAAAATGATAGTTGGAACTTTTCAATAGAATTGATGCTATGAACTTGAGATTGTTTCCTCGGAAATGTACCGTATGCTCATTACCATTAACATGAAAAGTGACATTGCCTTTGTTGCAATCAATAACAGCCCTCAGTATTAAGAAAAGGTCTACCAAGGATAATAGACATACTATCGTCCTCGAATATCAAGAATAACAAAGTCCGTTAAGATAGTGACATTTGCAACCACAACAGCACATCCTCACAAATACCGACAGGTATAGCAGTTGATTTATCAGCCATTTGCAAAGATATTTCAGTAGGTGTCAACTTATTCAATTCAAGTCTACGATATAAAGAGAGAGGCATAACACTAACACCGGCTCCAAGATCACATAAAGCAGTTCTAACATAATTTCTTTTAATAGAGCAAGGTATAGTTGGGACACCCGGATCTCCAAGTTTCTTTGGTATTCCACCCTTAAAAGTGTAATTAGCAAGCATGGTGGAAATTTCAGCTTCCGGTATCTTTCTTTTATTTGTGATGATATCCTTCATATACTTAGCATAAGGATTTACTTTAAGCATATCAGTTAAGCGCATACGTAAGAAAATAGGTCTAATCATTTCAGAAAGCGCAAAATCCTCATCATCCTTTGACTTGGATGGTTTAGGAGGAAAAGGCATGGGTTTCGAACCCATGGTTCTCTTTCACCGTGCTTCCTAGCAACAAAATCTCTCTTATCATAACGTTGATTCTTTGATTGTGGGTTATCAAGATCAATGAGGTTCAATCTCTACATCATTGTTTTGCTAGGTTGAGCATCAACATGAACATTATCATTAACATTATCACTAGGTTCATGTTCATCACTGATTGAGTTTCAAAGACGAAATAGAAATATTATTAGATTCTCGGTGTGTCTACAGAGGTTCACTAGAAGCATGCAAAGTTCTATCGTTTATTTTGATGAATCTATGGCTAGTAAAATAGTTTATGATCCATAGAGAAGTTGGAATACAGTAGGTTTAACACCAATACAAATAAAAAATGAGTTCATTACAGTACCTTAAAGTAGTCTTTGTTTTCTTTCTCTAACGGAGCTCACGAGATTTCTATTGAGTTTTGTGTTATGAAGTTTTCAAGTTTTGGGTGAATTCTTTTGATGGATTATGGAACAAGGAGTGGCAAGATTCTGCTTGGGGATGCCCATGGCACCCCCAAGATAATCCAAGGACACCAAAAAGTCAAAGCTTGGGGATGCCCCGAAGGCATCCCCTCTTTCGTCCACTTCCATCGGTAATTTACTTGGAGCTATATTTTTATTCACCACATGATATGTGTTTTGCTTGGAGCGCCTTGTATTATTTGCGCTCTTTGCTTGTTAGTTTACCACAATCATCCTTGCTGTACACACACTTTGAGAGAAGCCAATTTGATTGGAATTTTGCTAGAATACTCTATGTGCTTCACTTATATCTTTTGAGCTTGATAGTTTTGCTCATTGTGCTTCACTTATCTCTTTTGAGCGTGATAATTTTTGCTCTAGTGCTTCACTTAGATCTTTTAGAGCACGATGGTGGATTTGTTTTAAAGAAACTATTGATCTCTCATGCTTCACTTAGATTATTTTGAGAGTCAGCAATAGCATGGTAATTTGCTTAATGTTAATATACTTGGTATTCAAGATATGTGAAACTTTCTTTTGAGCGCGTTGAATACTAAGATAAGTTTGATGCTTGATAATTGTTTTGAGATATGGAGGTGATAATATCAAAGTCGTGCTAGTTGAGTAGTTGTGAATTTTAGAAATGCTTGTGTTGAAGTAAGCAAACTCCGTAGCATGCACGTATGGTTAAAGTTGTGTAACAAATTTGAAACATGAAGTGTACCGCTTGTGCATCCTTATGAGTGGCGGTCGGGACGAGCGATGGTATTTTCCTACCAATCTATCCTCTGAGCATGCGCAGTAGTACTTGATTTTTGTGACTTCTAAATTTTTGCAATAAGTATATGAGTTCTTTTGACTAATGTTGAGTCCATGGATTATACACACTTTTATCTTTTCGCCTTTGCTAGCATCTTCTTGCACTGCATTACCCTTCTCACCTTGAGAGTTGTGTAAACTTCGCGCGGTGCATCCAAGCCCCGGATATGATATGCTCTATCACACATAAACATCCTTATATCTTCCTCAAAACAGCCACCATACCTACCTATTATGGCATTTCCATAGCCATTCCGAGATATATTGCCATGCAACTTTCCACCGCTCTGCTCATCATCATCATGACATACTTTACTTTTGTCATATTGCCATCGCATGATCATGTAGTTGACATCGATTTGTGGCAAAGCCACTATGCATTATTTTTCATACATGTCACTCTTGATTCATTGCACCATCCTGCAGACATCACGGAGGCATTCATATAGAGTCATATCTTGTTCTAGTTTCGAGTTGTAATCCTTATGTTGTAATCAATAGAAGTGTGATGATCATCATTATTAGAGCAATGCCCAAAAAAAAGAGAAAGGCCAAAAAGAAAAAAAAGAAAGGCCCAAAAAATGAAAATAAATAAAAAGGCCAATGGTACTATCCTCTTTTTCCACACTTGTGCTTCAAAGTAGCACCTTGTTCTTCATGTAGTGAGTCTCATATATTGTGCTTCAAAGTAGCACCATGTTTTTCATATAGTGATTCTCATAAGTTGTCTTTTTATACTAGTGGGAATTTTTCATTATAGAACTTGGCTTGTATATTCCTATGATGGGCTTCCTCAAAATGCCCTAGGTCTTCATGAGCAAGCAAGTTGGATGCACACCCACTAGTTTTCTTTTGTTGAGCATTCTAGCTCTAGTGCATCCGCTGCATGGCAATCCTTACTCCTCATGTTGACATCAATTGATGGGCATCTCCATAGCCCGCTGATTATCCTCGCCAATGTGAGACTTTCTTTTTTTGTATTCTCCACACAATCCCTCATCATCATATTCTATTCCACCCATAGTGCTATATCCATGGCTCACGCCATGTATTATGCGTGAAGGTTGAAAAAGTTTTGAGATTATTTAAGTATGAAACAATTGCTTGGCTTGTCATCGGGGTATAGAAGTTGGGAACATCTTTGTGTGACTAAAATGAAGCATAGCCTAACTATATGATTTTGTAGGGATGAACTTTCTTTGCCATGCTATTTTGAGAAGACATGATTACTTTGATTAGTATGCTTGAAGTATCAATATTTTTATGTCAATATGAACTTTTGTCTTGAATCTTTTGGATCTGAATATTCATACCACAATTAAGAAGATTTACATTGAAATTATGCCAAAGTATCACTCCGCATCAAAAATTCTCTTTTTATCATTTACCTACTCGAGGACGAAAGCAGTGAATTAAGCTTAGATGCCTCGATACGCCTCCAACGTATCTATAGTTTTTGATTGCTCCATGCTACTTTATTTACTGTTTTGGACTATATTGGGCTTTATTTTCCACTTTTATATTATTTTTGGACTAACCTATTAACCGGAGGCCCAAATTTGCATTGTTGTTTTTTTGCTTTTTCAAGTTTCAAGAACAGAATATCAAACGGAGTCCAAACGGAATGAAACCTTCGAAACGTGATTTTCTCACCGAACATGATCCAGAGACTTGGACCTCACGCCAAGGAACATCGGAGGCAACATTAGTGGGGGGCTTCTAGGGCGCTACGCCTCTGGGGCCCCCGATGCTCCACCGACGCATTCTTCCTCCTATATATACCTACGCACTCTAAATGATCGAACAGGAGCCAAAACCTAATTCCACCGCCGAATCTCCTCAGATCCACGAGATCCCATCTTGGGGCCTGTTCGAGTTCACGGAGGGGGCATCCACCACTGGGCTTCTACATCAACACCATAGCCTCTCCGATGAAGTGTGAGTTGTTTACTCAGAACTTCGGGTCCATAGCTAGTAGCTAGATGGCTTTTCTCTTTTGGATCTCAATACAATGTTCTCCCCTCTCTCGTGGAGATCTATTCGATGTAATCTTATTTTGCGATGTGTTTGTTGAGACCGATGAATTGTGGGTTTATGATCCAGCTTATCTATGAATAATATTTGAATCTTCTGTATTCTTTATGTATGATTGAGTTATCTTTGCAAGTCTCTTCAATTATCCGCTTGGTTTGGCCAACTAGATTGGTAGTTCTTGCAAAGGGAGAAGTGCATGGCTTTGGGTTCAATCTTGTGGTGTCCTTACCCAAAGGATGTAAAGGGTTGCAAGGCACGTATTGTATTGTTGCCATCGAGGATAACAAGATGGGGTATTTATCATATTGCATGAATTTATTCCTCTACATCATGTCATCTTGCTTAAGGCTACTACTTGTTTTAACTTAATACTCTAGATGCATGCCGGATAGCGGTCGATGAGTGAAGTAATAGTAGTAGATGCGTAATCGCTTCGATCTACTTGTCACTTGACGTGATGCCTATATACATGATCATACCTAGATATACTCATAACTATGCTCAATTCTGTCAATTGCTCAACAGTAATTTGTTCACCCACCGAGAATGATTATGCTCTTGAGAGAAGCCACTAGTGAAACCTATGGCCCCTGTCTATTCTCATATCAATCTCCATCACTTTTATACTTTCTTTGTTTTTACTTTGCTTTTACTTTTACTTTGCATCTTTATACCAAAAATACCAAAAATATTATCTCTATCGATCTCACTCTCGTAAGTGACCGTGAAGGGATTGACAACCCCTAATCGCTTGGTTAAGTAGTAGCTATCATTTTGTGCACGCACGAGGGACTTGTGTGTGGCCTCCATCGGATTGATACCTTGGTTCTCAAAATCGAGGGAAATACTTACGCCACTGTGCTGCATCATCCTCTCCTCTTCGGGAAAACGAACGCAAGCTCAAGACGTAGCACTAGCCTATGCAAATCATCACAACATCCTTCTCAGATCAAATGGATGTGAAGAGTGCATTTCAACAAGCAATATTGAAGAAGAAGTGTATGTTGCACAACCTCCGGCTTTGAAGATCCAAAACATCCCGATATGGTGTACAAGCTCAACAAGGCATTGTATGGCCTCAAACAAGCCCCTCATGCTTGGTATGACACACTCAAAGACTTCAAGAGCAAAGGCTTCAAACCTGGTTCTCGATCCTACACTCTTCACGTAAGACATGATTGTGAACTGCTTGTGTGCCAAATATATGTGGATGACATTATCTTCAGCCGCACCAACCAGAAATATGAAGGATGAGTTTGGACACATGATGCAAGAGCAATATCAGATGTCCATGATGGGTGAGCTGAAGTTCTTCCTTGGTCTTCAAATTCACAAGAAAGCAATGACATCTTCATATCTCAAGAGAAATACCTCAGAGACTGCCTGAAGAATTTTGGAATGCAAGACTGCAAAGGTTCCATGACGCCAATGCCAACCAAGAGTCATCTGGGTACCGACGCCAATGGTAAAGAGTTCGATCAAAAGGTGTACCGCCCATGATTGGTTCTTTACTTTATTTATGTGCATCTAGGCCGATATCATGCTTAGTGCTTGCATGTGCTCAATTCCAAGCGGCACCAAAGGAATCACATCACTTAGTCGTGAAGCTAATTCTTCGATATTTGGCTTACACCCCAACATTAGGATTATGGTATCCAAAGGGCTCAAAGTTTGATCTAGTTGGATTCCTGGATGCTGATTATGTGGTGACAAGGTGGATCGCAAGTCTACATCGTGCACATGTCACTTTCTCGACGATCACTTGTCTCGTTGGTCTTCAAAGAAGCGTAACTGTATCACTTCCACCGCCAATCTGAATACATTGTTGTTGGATCTGTTGCGCCAGCTTCTATGGATGAAGCAAACTCTCAAGGACTATGGCATCCATCTCAAACAAGTACCACTCATCATGACAACGAAGCGCCCATCAAGATTGCCAACAATCCAGCTTCAGCACTCAAGACAAAGCACATTGAAATTGGCCATCACTTTCTCGTAGATCATGTTATGTAGGAAGATATTGATATCATACACGCCAACACCAAGAGCAATTGGTAGATATCTTCACAAAGCCCTTGGATGAGAGAAAAGGTTTTGCAAGTTGCAGGTGAGCTAAATATCTTGGAATCCTCGAATGTCCCGTGATCGTGCACACATCCTAACACTTATGCATGTTGATGACTTAGATGTGCAACACACGAAGTAATGTATATCTTCAATCAATGAAGACTTACACTCGAGTGTGAATACATTAATGCAGAATTTGACTATGAGAGCCACGATAATTGTGCGCCGTGTCCGGTCTAATACTTCCTAGACGGTGGGTAACGCCACCACCAAAATTTTGTTTGGAATGTTTTTCTCTTATGCTACATTTGCTAAGACTTCACATTTCATTTGTCTTCAACAAAGAATATGACTTCATTTGGTCTTGTTCTGATATATACATATGTTAGTGTTCTGTCTCTCTACAAAGATTCACTTATAGCTATGTCTTCTCGCTTGAATCTTTTGGACTAAGTGAATGTGATCGGACCCCAACCTCTCTATGCTTCCTACCTCAAACTCTATCTATCCAAATCATATGCATTCTATTGAAATCGTCAATGTCTTCTCTCTGGCCCTTGTCGAGAAGATACAGAGACAAACATTAAATCTGTTTTAAATGCTCAACTTATTGCTCAAACCCGAGAAGCCAAACGACCAATTCGACAACCCAGCGCAGCGTGGGGAACATGGAACAACTTCCAATGTGTTGCATGTTCGCCACGTGTCCTCGGGGATGTGAACCGCCAGGCACTGTAATTGCGCTAGCCATCCCTCTCCCTATAAATGCACATCACATTGCGGTCAAAACAATTCTTCCACCCTCCACTCGACAAACCCTAGCGCCACCGCTAGCCCTCGACGACGCAGCGATGAAGTGCTTAGCTATCGCGATCGAGGGAGTCCCCGACTAAGGGTTCTCGGCGTCCGCCTGTTATCCATGGGCCGGACTGATGGGCTGTGAAGACACGAGATCAAGACTATACTTGTCCGGATTGGACTCTACTTGGCGTGGAAGGCAAGCTAGGTGGCCGATTATGAAGATTCCTCTTATGTAACCGACCTTATGTATTCCTAGATCTCTCCTGTCTATATAAACCGGAGAGCATAGTCCGATAGGACAGATTCATTACCATATACTCATAGGCTAGACTTCTAGGGTTTAGCCATTACGATCTCGTGGTAGAACAACTCTTGTAACATCTATTCATCAAGATCAATCAAGCAGAAGTAGGGTATTACTCCATAGAGAGGGCCCCAACTCGGGTAAACATCATGTCCCCTGCCTCCGTTACCATCGATCCTAGACGCACGCTCGGACCCCTACCCGAGATCCGCCGGTTTTGACACCCACATTGGTGCTTTCATTGAGAGTTCCTCTATGCCGTCGCTAAGAGGGTTGATGGCTCGCCTTGTTGTCAAGGATAATATCATCTCCGGAGGAGCCCTCGCCCCAAGTCGACTCTCCGCCTCGGCGGTTTCATCATGACCACGGCTCGCCCTTAAGCCGGCGATGACCTCTCAAGTCATCAAAATCACCTCCGCTGATCCCGAATACTCGCCCACATGGATCCAAAGTGGATTTGTCGTTGTTGAACGAGCCTCGGATCGCATGGTCGCTTTGGGGGTCGCCACGATTCACGATCGGGTCAGGCTTAAACCCCACCAGAGAGAAATTAAAACTCCACCGATCACCCATCGATAGCGGTAGTCGAGGAGCGGAGCAACTTCTTCCACTATATTGAAGACGAACTCATGTTCGATCGCCGATCTTGAAGAGCCGGATACTTTCCGTTAGAAGGTCATGTCTCTTCCTCCCAACATAAAGTCGGATGACGAGCCTAAAAATCACCGACATCCCGTAGTTCAACTATCCGCCCGGTAGACCTCCAAACTCCGGATCCAAAACCAGGTCGTGGTTCAGATTCAATTCCACCCACCCACCCGGACATAGATGCTCTCAGAGGCATCAAACAACAGCCTCGTGAAATGGTCCACCACTGGGCAGATTCCTCCTTGTCAAAAACAAGGTAAAAGGCTGCCGTGATTTAAGACGCCGAGCAAAGATTCCGCAACAAGCGCTGCGACGAAGGTATCCTTAATGCCATCAATCGCCGCCAAGATACTAAAGTTTGTCGACCTAGCAACCATTGTACAAAAGTACAAAGTATGCGATGGAAAGCTACCGAAAACTCAGCAGTCCGGCTGGGAATCACCCTGCCCCCTCACAGTGAAAAGGGCGCACCTTCGCGGGCACCCCAGAGGAACAACAAAAACATAAACCTATTGTGGTGCACGGCACCGCTCGAGGGATGGCTCAATGGCCCGGCAAATATACACGACGCCGGATACTGTATGCACTCCACAACCTTAGAGCATGTTGGATACTCCGACAGTAGCCAAGAGCGGCGAGGACATCCTCACCAAGGACACCCCGTAACAACACCTCCAAAGAAACATTTATAATAGAGTATAGGCAGTTCAGACATTCGCTCAAACAACAAGCTTAAAGGGCCCCGCTGATCACGCCAAGTTTGCTGTGTCACGTAAATTGACCTCCGAACGACACGGCCATAACCTTCAACGCCAATGACGGACCTAAATATGTAATGCCGAAAGTGCCGCCTGTTCTAGTCCTCATCCCCATCGTGGATGGCTTTCGACTTACAAAAGTCCTCATGGACGGCGGGAGCGGACTAAACCTCATTTATGAGGACACGCCCACAAGATGGAAATAGACAGAGCCAGATCGAGAAAAGCAAAGACAACCTTTCGAGGTATCATTCCCACCGGAAGCTCGGCGCAGGAAAATTACACTTGATGTGGTGTTCGCACGCGGAAAATTACTGGTCCAAAGAAATAACTTTCCTGTGTGGCCCCTTTCAACAGCGGTACCACGCCTCGTTAGGGCGAGAGGCCTACACGCGCTTTCAATCCATACCTCATTATGGGTATATGAAACTAAAATGCCTGGACCTAATGGAATAATCACCTCATCACCGATCCGACATAGCCCTCCGCCACGAGAATATCGAGGCATTGTCCGAGGTCTCTGCGGTCAAGAACTAAGCGCACCATCGGATGATGTGGGGTTCCCGCAAACCCTTAAGGTTCAACACTGGGTGCACGCTAAGTCTTTTCCCCACCGATCTATGCTCTAGCTTGCTAAGATCTTGCGGACGAACCCCATAAACTCACAACCCGTAAAGAGACACGGGTTTATATTGGTTTGGGCCACTGCCAGGTGTAATAACCCTACCCAAAGGTGGTGGTGGTGGATTGCCTCTGGGCTGATGATGAACAAGATAAGAGGAGAACAACCTCCCGATGTTGAGGTGTTCCAGTGCGTGTGTTGGCTTCGATCTGTCCGTCCGAAGTTCGGATCTGTTTTAGTTGTTCTTCTTCATCGTGGTATAAGTTTATTTATAGAGGCCCCGGTCCTCTTCCTAAATGTTGAGCGGAAGGAGCCAACAACGGCGGCAAATTTGAAGGGGGCAGCTAGTACAAGCTATCCCGACAAAAGTGGTCTTCGCGGCGAAAAGCCCTGGGTGACGCCATCTTGGGCTCCACGATGATCTCCACCTTGCCGCCCTCCCGGTCTTGCTTTTGTTGCACCAATATGGAAACCTTTGCACGATGCCTCCTGCATTCTTCGTCTTCGCGCTGCCTCCTTAGCACCAAAGAGGAAATGGGGACGCCAGGCGACGGGCGCCTACCTGTACCTCGCCGCACCGCTCATTATGGCTTACGCCACGAGTGCCTCGTGAGGTTTGCCCCGCTTGATATCTCCGGCCTCGTGAGCCTCGCCTGGCTAGGCTACCTCCAGAGGAAGTCTTGCATCGTCCCGGCCATGAGGCTTGGACCTCGCGAGGGTCTTGGATGCCTTGTTGATGAAGATGGGCCAGACGGTTCCGCGCCTAGCCACGCCAGGCAGCAGGCAGTGCAAGTCCGGGGACCCCTGCTCCTGCATCGCCGACAAGAGCCCCGGCCACAGGTGACGATCGCTTGGCTTCACGGCAAGGCTAAGGGCTGTTCGAGCGCCGCTGGCCCTAAAGCTCGCGGCTCGGCCGACGCTATGGGCGGTTGATTGGACGGGCGCTCCACTTCCCAACGCTGCCTCGCAATCGCACGACGATTTGAAGTCCTCGCGTGACATGCAAGGAAAACCATCATTACCGCGATCGTGGGAGACGCCGGCTATTCTCTCTTGCTATAATGGGGAGGGGGCGAAGCCCTGCTGCTCATCTCTTCCTCGCCGCTTGCTTCGCCTTCCTTGCTCCATCGCCGACAAAGGCCATCGATGGCGCCACGAAGAAGTTTCTCGCCGCCGAAAGGGAAGGCCTCATGAGGGCCTCCGCCTCGGCGCCCAAGCGCGAAAGCGTGGCTATCCGGCAAGCATGCCGCGACTTCGCCGTGGGCCCACCGCCGAGGTGGCGCCGCGGCACGCAGCAAGGATCGCCCCATCCATGGTGAACCAGCCGATGTGGAGAGGCGCCTGATGGTGGCGCCGACTTTCCCCGCCCACGCTCCACTCGCCGAGGTGTCACCGAGTTTGTTGTCTAGTCGGAGAGCCCGCCAGCAATCGCTCCAACTTCCACGCTGTCGGGCGAATCGCCGCCTCGTCCGGCAGGCTCGTCAGAAGCGGACGGTCGCGCAGCAGGCCTCTTGGTCGCGTCAAGGTTTTGAAGAGGTTACTAGTAAACCGCGAGCCATTATCTGTGATGATGTGGTTTGGGGACCCCGGCCGGCTCACGCAGGCCCTTGATGAACTTGACAACAGAGCCGGCCGGAATGGTACGGACGGCTTCCACTTCCGCCCACTTGGTGAACTTGTCGATGGCGACACGAGATAGTGGTAGCCCCGCGCCGTGGGAACGGGCTCAAGATATCCAGCCCCTGCATCGCGGAACGCCACGAGCGCGAATGGTTTGGAGGCCTCGCGCAGTCGATGGATCTCGCTTGGTGTGGAATTGGCAAGCTTCACAAGACTTCACCGCTTGCTGCATCACTGAGCACCGTGGGCCAATAGAACCACGCCGCGGAACACCTTGCCGACGAGGGTTCGTGGATTTATGAGTGATGTCCGGAAGTCCTCGCAGCTGTATGTCAATCAGCCAGCTCCTTCCTTGATCGCTAGAGATGCAGCCAGCAAGACGACGCTGCTCGCCGCTTCCGCATACAACTCGCCGCCTTGAATGCAAGATGCCGTGGGCTCGTCGGGTCACGGTTCGCCTTCTTCCTTCTCCGCGAGCGCCTCGCATCGTATCTTTGAATTCCTTGGTCCAAAGATTCTCTCCCGGGCTCGAGCGCCAAGAGTAGCCGAGTCCTAAGGTTGGGCTAAGTCAGGCCTCGTGGTCAGGCGCTGGAGCCCTCCTGTTGCTGAGCTCAGCTTGACAGGTGGTGCAGCCGATGGTTTGAAGAGTCTTCAAGATGCCGAAGTCTTGGCGGCGCCGATAACCCGCAAGTATAGGGGATCACAACAATTTTCGAGGGTAGAGTATTCAACCCAAATTTATTAATTCGGCACAAGGGGAGCCAAAGAATATTCTTGAGTATTACCAGTTGAGTTGTCAATTCAACCACACCCGGATAACTTAGTATCTCGCAACAACGTGTTTAGTAGAAAAGTGGTATGATAATAAAGGTAACGGTAGCAAAAGTAAAGATGAATGTTTTTTGGTTTTGTAGTAGTTGTACAAAGAGCAACGGAAAAGTAAATAAGCGAAGAACAATATATGAAAAGCTCAGAGGCAATGGATCGCTGATGGATAATTATGCAGATGCATTCCTCATGCAATAGTTATAACATAGGGTGATATAGAACTAGCTCCAATTCATCAATGTAATGTAGGCATGTATTCTTGGAAATAGTCATAACGCGCTTATGGAAAAGAACTTGCATGACATCTTTTGTCCTACCTCCTGGCAGCGGGTCCTCACGGAAACTAAGGGATATTAAGGCCTCCTTTTAATAGAGAACCAAAACAAAGCATTAGCACATAGTGAATACATGAACTCCTCAAACTACGGGTCATCGCCGAGAAGTATCCCGATTATTGTCACTTCGGGTTGTTCGGATCATAAATAACATAATAGGTGACTATAGACTTGCAATATAGGATCAAGAACACACATATATTCATGAAAACATAATAGGTCTCAGATCTGAAATCATGGCACTCGCCCCTAGTGACAAGCATTAAGCATAGCAAAGTCATAGGAACATCAATCTCGTAACATAGTGGATACTAGGATCAAACCCTAACAAAACTAACTTGATTACATGGTAATCTCATCCAACCCATCACCGTCCAGCAAGCCTATGATGGAATTATTACTCACGATCGGTGAGCATCATGAAATTGGTGATGGAGGATGGTTGATGATGACGACGCACGATCCCTCTCCGAGCCCGAACGGACCTGGATCAGCCCCCGGAGAGATTAGGGCTTGGCGGCGGCTCCGTGTCGTGAAATGCGATGAAACTTTCTCTCTGATTTTTTCTCCCGAGACGGAATATATGGAGTTGGAGTTGAGGTCGGAGGAGGTCCAGGGCCCACGAGATAGGGGCGCGCCAGTGGGGCGCCCCTATCTCGTGGGATGCCCTCGGCCCCCGGTATATTTTCACTAATAATTTTATAAATTCAAAAAGTCTCCTGGATTTCGAGGAACCGAGAACTTTTCTCTACACATAAAAAACATCATGGTAGTTCTCAAAACAGCATCGGCCGGGTTAGTTTCATTCAAATCATGCAAGTTAGAGTCCAAAACAAGGGCAAAAGTGTTTGGAAAAGTAGACGTTGGAGATATATCAACTCCCAAGCTTAAACCTTGCTTGTCCTCAAGCAATTCAGTTGATAAACTGAAAGTGATAAAGAAAAACTTTTACAAACTCGTTTGCTCTTGTTGTTGTAAACATGAAAAGCCAGATTCAAGTTTCAGCAAATATTATGAACTAACCATACTCACAATAACACATAGGTCTCACAATTACTCATATCAATAACATAATCAGCTAGCGACATAATAATAAAATCGGATGACAACACTTTCTCAAAATAATCATAACATGATATAACAAAATGGTATCTCGCTAGCCCTTTACGAGACCGCAAAACATAAATGCAGAGCACCTTTAAAGATCAAGGACTGACTAAACATTGTAATTCATGGTAAAGAGATCCATCAAGTCATACCCAATATAAACTAATAATAATGAATGCAAATGACAGGTCTCTCCAACGGGTGCTTTTTAATAAGAAGGGTGATGACTCAACATAAAAGTAAATAGATAGGCCCTTTCAGAGGGAAAGGGATTTGTGGAGGTGCGAGCTCGATTTTAAAATAGAGATTGAATAACATTTTGAGCATCATACTTTTCGCTGTCAACGCAACAACTATGAGATGGTTGTATCTTCCATACTACATGCATTATAGGCGTTCCCAAACAGAATGGTAAAGGTTTATACTCCCCAACCACCAACAAGCATCAATCCATATTGCTTCGAAACAACGAAAGTGCCTCCAACATACAACAACCCTGGGGAGTTTTGTTTAATTATTTTGATTTGCTTTGATCTTTTGGATCATGGGACTGGGCATCCCTTACACGCCCTTTCTCGTGAATGAGGAGCGGAGTCCACTCCTCTTGAGAATAACCCACCTAGCATGGAAGATATAGGCAGCCCTAGTTGAAACATGAGCTGCCGAGCACATAAAACAGAATTTCATTTGAAGGTTTAGAGTTTGGCATACAAATTTACTTGGGCAGCAGGTAGATACCGCATAGGAAGGTATAGTGGACTCATATGGAACAACTTTGGGGTTTAAGGAGTTTGGATGCACAAGCAGTATTCCCACTTAGTACGTGAAGGCTAGCAAAAGAGCGGAAGCGACCAACTGAGAGAGAGCACAACAATCATAAACATGCATTAAAATTAATTCACACCGAGAACAAGCATGAGTAGGATATAATCCACCATGAACATAAATATCATGAAGGCTATGTTGATTTGATTCAACTACATGTGTGAACATGTGCCAAGTCGAGTCACTCAATTCATTCAAAGGAGGATACCATCCCATCATACCACATCATAATCATTCTAATAGCATGTTGGCACGCAAGGTAAACCATTATAACTCATAGCTAATCAAGCATGGCACAAGCAACTATAATCTCTAAATGTCATTGCAAATATGTTTACTTCATAATAAGTGACTCGAAACGATGAACTCATCATATTTACAAAACAAAAGAAGTCGAGTTCATACCACTTTTCTCATCCCAATAAGTCCATCATATATCATCATTATTTTCACCGCACTTAATCGAACGATGTATAATAATAAGAGTGCGTGCATTGGACTAAGCGGAATTTGCAAGCATTCAACTCAAGAGAGAAGACAAGTAATATGGGCTCTAATTAAATAAACAATCATGCATATAAGAGCCACTAAGCATTTTCAATATGGTCTTCTCGACCCCAAAAGAAAGAAAAGAAAATAAAACTATTTACACGGAAAGCTCCCAACAAGTAAAAGAAGAACTAGAAATCTTTTGGGTTTTCATTTTAATTTCTACTACAAACATGGAAATTAAACTAACTAATTTTTTGGTTTTCTTAAGGTTTATCAAACACACAAGAAGAAAACTAGAAAAAGAAATTTAAACTAGCATGGATAATACAATGAAAGAATATGAGCACCGACGACTAGTGTGTGAACATGAATGTAAAGTCGGAGAAATACATACTCCCCAAGCTTAGGCTTTTGGCCTAAGTTGGTCTAGTACCAAGGACACGCTACTTCCCCGGATAATGGGAGGTGTAATCGGATACCATGGATGGTCATCTCCGATCCCACCGGACAGATGATACGATAAGGGTCCAACTCGGTTCGGCTCAGGTTCGTGTTCGGAGTAAAAGCTTGAGCTCAGGATCTGCCACCGCTTCCGCTGACAAGACGACAAGCAAATCAAACAACAAATGAGGCAAGCAAAATAATAATCTCAAAGTGTTTCTTATTAAATCTAAGTTTATACAAGAGCATCTTTCTTCATTGTCAACAATAAACTTGTGTGCTACCATGCTCTTGTAATCTAAAATGTGAGGAGGTAATTTGTCTCCTCCTCATGGTGCCTAATGGGTATCTGAAAATGTTCAAGAAGGCGCATAGATACCTCCAAATATGGGGCCTTTTATGCGATTAGGCTAGACGTTTAGCAACGACGGCACCCATACTAAAGTATTGTCTCCTAGAAAAGCATGTTGAAGAATAATAATATCTGGAACGCTCAAATTTCCACTATTTCCACGACCAATCAAGCATCTACTAGCAAATATGGCAAAGTAGCGTAAAACAGGAAAGTGTATGCTAGAGACTTTGCCTCGAGCCCTTCTTTGGCTCCTCTACAACAATAGTATTAACAAATCCACCCACATCTTCACGATGGGGTTCATCTAATTCTCCTCATAAGGTATCCTACATACCGCGCTAAAAATGACGTAAAGACATTTCTTTGAATTCATCATATAAATGAAATATACTGCGCGGTGATTTCTTAGGATAATAATAAAAGTTTTGCACGAAAGTATTGGTGAGTAAGATATCGATTCGGTCGTTGATGAAACCGTGAGGCCTGCAGTCTCGATTAAAGCATAAAATCTTCATGAATTCCGACTATTTCAAGAAATCACATGGCCATTCACACGACTGCATCTCCGCTGCGAGGAAGATTATACTTGGTTTTTCCTTCTCTTTGTCTTGTTTTTCCTTAGAGCTTTGGCTAGAAGACCTTTAAAGAGCCTCCTTAACATTTTCTGAAAATTTCTGAAATTTTAGTAACTTCAAAACAAAAGTGAATAAAACTAAACAAGATTGATAGCAACTACTCCTACAAGTGCCTAGAGCCTATATCATGCATTGAATTGCTTGGGACCTCAAAAATTTAACATGCAAGCTCAAGAACATGGTCACCTATGCAGCAAAAATTTGCAATGAATAAAGCACTAGAACAAAAACTAATTGGACCAATGGAGGAGTCACATACAGCAACAATCTCCCAAAGCAGTTTTGTGAATGGAGCTTTGAGCAAGGAGATCGAAAATGCAGCAAAACGAGCTAGAACTCGTGCTTGAGCTGGATGGGATTTTTGGGTAGAAGATGAAGTGTGGGTGTTGGCATAAGTGGAGGGGCCACCAGCCCACGAGAGGGGCGCGCCTACTGGGGGCGCGCCCTCCTCTCGTGGCCTGGTGCTTGCCCTCCTGCAGTGTTTTCAGTCCTAAAATCCTCAAATATTCCAGAAAAAATCATACTAGATTTGCAGGCATTTGGAGCACTTTTATTTTGGACTATTTTTTAATGCACGGATAATTCGAAAAATAGACGGATACTATTTTTGCTTTATTTATTCTAAACAGAAAGTAAAAAAGAGGGTGGAAGGTTGTGCCTTCTAGTTTCATCCATCTCGTGATCATCAAAATGAACCCACTAACAAGGTTGATCAAGTCTTGTTAACAAACTCATTCGAATAACAAGGAACGGAGAAATTTGAATAACACTAAGTTACCTCAACAGGATATGAAAATCCCCAACAATAAGAATATCATACTTTTCTTGACAGAGGAGAGGAAATTTAAAACCTCAAAAATGATAGTTGGAACTTTTCAATAGAATTGATGCTATGAACTTGAGATTGTTTCCTCGGAAATGTACCGTATGCTCATTACCATTAACATGAAAAGTGACATTGCCTTTGTTGCAATCAATAACAGCCCTCAGTATTAAGAAAAGGTCTACCAAGGATAATAGACATACTATCGTCCTCGAATATCAAGAATAACAAAGTCCGTTAAGATAGTGACATTTGCAACCACAACAGCACATCCTCACAAATACCGACAGGTATAGCAGTTGATTTATCAGCCATTTGCAAAGATATTTCAGTAGGTGTCAACTTATTCAATTCAAGTCCGATATAAAGAGAGAGGCATAACACTAACACCGGCTCCAAGATCACATAAAGCGTTCTAACATAATTTCTTTTAATAGAGCAAGGTATAGTTGGGACACCCGGATCTCCAAGTTTCTTTGGTATTCCACCCTTAAAAGTGTAATTAGCAAGCATGGTGGAAATTTCAGCTTTTCTTTTTTATTTGTGATGATATCCTTCATATACTTAATAAGGATTTACTTTAAGCATACGTTGCCATACGTAAGAAAATAGGTCTAATCATTTCAGAAAGCCAAAATCCTCATCATCCTTTGACTTGGATGGTTTAGGAGGAAAAGGCATTGGTTTCAACCCATGGTTCTCTTTACCGTGCTTCCTAGCAACAAAATCTCTTTATCATAACGTTGATTCTTTGATTGTGGGTTATCAAATCAAAAGAGGTTCAATCTCACAACATTGTTTTGCTAGGTTGAGCATCAACATGAACATTATCATTAACATTATCACTAGGTTCATGTTCATCACCCGATTGAGTTTCAAAGACGAAATAGAAATATTAAGGATTCTCGTGTGTTCAGAGGTTCACTAGAAGCATGCAAAGTTCTATCGTTTTTCTTTCTTCTTCTTTTTAGAAGAACTAGGTGCCCTAAATTATTTCTCCAGAATCTTGCTCGATTTCTTAGGGTCCTTCGATACAAAGGTTTAGCATTTACCTTCTAGTAGCCACCTAAAGAAAGTCATTTTATTATTTAATTCTCAAGCAAATCATTTTGAGCTTTAAGTACTTGCTTAGCTTGAGTAGCAACCATAAGATATTTGCTAACCTGAAGTTCATCTTTAACTCTAGTCGATTATCACCCGGCCCATCTCAAAAGCATTATTCTTTAACTCTCTACCAACATAAGCATTAAAACTTTCTTGCCAGCCATAAAGTCATCAAATTCATCTAAGCATGGGCTATAAAATTTAGTAGAGGGTATTTCAACTTTATCATATCATAGAGAGAATTTACCTTTACTACCGTGTCGGGTTATCAAGACAATGTAGTTCTTCAGCGTATATTAAGACCATGTATTTCTTCAATAGGGGTAAATTCTTAACATCTTCAGCTTTAATACCTTTTTCTTTCATTGATTTTTGCCTCTTGCATATCTTCAGATGGAAAAAACACCTTCTTGGAGGGTTTAGGAATAGGCTTAGGAGTTGGCTCAATTGGTTCAGAATTACTTAAACGGCTGGAAGAGTCCAATTATTTTCATTAGTCAACATATTATTCAATAATATTTCAGCTTTCACGATATTCTTTCCCAAAACACAACCAACAACTATCCAAGTAGTCCTTGGAAGCATCTTAGTCCATTATAAAAGATATCAAGTATTTCATTTTTCTTAAGAGGATGATC
>JAHIAM010006140.1:0-36769 GCA_021605205.1 Aegilops longissima | reverse complement strand
GGACAAGAGAGACAACGAACAACGTTAACCTGAGTGGAATTCTAATAGCCTATCCAATACATGATGTAAAATACATAACCACAAAGTGCTAGATGTGAAATACATCAGCCGCTCATCTCTGAATTTAACTGTCGAAACTGAACCTAACTGTCGAAACTGAATTTTGTTGTCGAAACTGAATTTTGCTGTCGAAACTGAACGCACTAACAAGGTGAGGCTACACGTCGGTCGACTGACTTTTTCATCTCTGGTCAGTCTATTTTGCAGACGTTGGATACGAAATCAAGGGCCTGCAGTTCATCTTCAACCTCCACCCCCCTGAGCCGCCAGCCACCACCGGCCAAACAGCAGCCCCCTGCCGCCCATGGCCGGTGGTGAGCCGCCCTGCACGCCCCGAAAACAATCCCCACCGCTGGTCCGCCTGTTGGGGAACGTAGTAATTTCAAAAAAATTCCTACGCACACGCAAGACCATGGTGATGGCATAGCAACGAGAGGGGAGAGTGTCCGTCCACGTACCCTCGTGAGACCGAAAGCGAAGCGTTATAACAACGCTGTTGATGCAACGTGCGTCTTCACGATCCGACCGATCCAAGCACCGAGCGTCGGCACCTCCGAGTTCTGCACACGTTCAGCTCGATGGCGATCCCGGACTCGATCCAGCAAAGTGTCGGTGATGAGTTCCACAAGACGACGGCGTGGTGACGATGATGATGCTCCACCGGCGCGGGGCCGCCTAAGCTCCGCGACGATATGACTTCTCCGCGCGGGGCTTCGCCTAAGCTCATGACGATATGACCAAGTGGAATATGGTGGAGGGGCACCGCACGGCTAAGGAACGATCCGTAGATCAACTTGTGTGTCATGGGGTGCCCCCTGCCCCGTATATAAAGGAGCAAGGAGGAGGTGGCGGCCTAGGGAGGAGGCGCGCAAGGGGGGAGTCCTACTCCCACCGGGAGTAGGACTCCTCCTTTCCTAGTAGGAGTAGGAGAGAAGGAAGGGAAGGGAGGAAGGGGTGCGGCCCCTCCCCTAGTCCAATTCGGACTAGGCCTTGGGGCACGCGGCCTGCCCTAGGCAGCCCTCTCTTTTCCTTGAGGGCCCAATAAGGCCCAATACTTCTCCCGGCGAATTCCGTAACTCTCCGGTACTCGAAAATACCGAATCATTCGAACCTTTCCGAACTCGAATATAGTCGTCCAATATATCGATCTTTACGTCTCGACCATTTGAGACTCCTCGTCATGTCCCGATCTCATCCGGGATTCGAACTCCTTGGTACATCAAAACTCATAAACTCATAATATAAGCATCGCCATCGAAACCTTAAGCGTGCGGACCCTACGGGTTCGAGAACTATGTAGACATGACCTAGAACTATTCTTGGTCAATAACCAATAGCGGAACCTGGATGCCCATATTGGCTCCTACATATTCTACGAAGATCTTTATCGGTCAAACCGCATAACAACATACTTTGTTCCCTTTGTCATCGGTATATTACTTGCCCGAGATTTGATCGTCGGTATCCAATACCTAGTTCAATCTCGTTACCGGCAAGTCTCTTTACTCGTTACGTAATGCATCATTCCGTAACTAACTCATTAGCTACATTGCTTGCAAGGCTTATAGTGATGTGCATTACCGAGAGGGCCAGAGATACCTCTCCGACAATCGGAGTGACAAAACCTAATCTCAAATACGCCAACCCAACATGTACCTTTGGAGACACCTGTAGTACTCCTTTATAATCACCCGATTCGTTGTGACGTTTGGTAGCACCAAAGTGTTCCTCCGTAAACGGAGTTGCATAATCTCATAGTTACAGGAACATGTAAGTCATGAAGAAAGCAATAGCAACATACTAAGCGATCAAGTGCTAGGCTAACGGAATGGGTCATGTCAATCAGATCATTCTCCTAATGATGTGATCCCGTTAATCAAATGACAACTCATGTCTATGGTTAGGAAACATAACCATCTTTGATTAACGAGCTAGTCAAGTAGAGGCATACTAGTGACACTCTGTTTGTCTATGTATTCACACATGTATTATGTTTCCGGTTAATACAATTCTAGCATGAATAATAAACATTTATCATGATATAAGGAAATAAATAATAACTTTATCATTGCCTCTAGGGCATATTTCCTTCAGTCTCCCACTTGCACTAGAGTCAATAATCTAGTTCACATCGCCATGTGATTTAACATCAATAGTTCACATCTATATGTGGTTAACACCCATAGTTCACATCGACATGTGACCAACACCCAAAGGGTTTACTAGAGTCAATAATCTAGTTCACATCGCTATGTGATTAACACCCAAAGAGTACTAAGGTATGATCATGTTTTGTTCGTGAGAGAAGCTTAGTCAACGGGTCTGTCACATTCAGAGCCGTATCTATTTTGCAAATATTCTATGTCTACAATGCTCTGCACGGAGCTACTCTAGCTAATTGCTCCCATTTTCAATATGTATCCAGATTGAGACTTAGAGTCATCTGGATCAGTGTAAAATGCTTGCATCGATGTAACTCTTTTACGACGGGCTTTTTTTTTATCACCTCCATAATCGAGAAATATTTCCTTAGTCCTCACTAAGGATGTTCTTGACCAATGTCCATGATCTACTCCTAGATCACCATTGTACTCCTTGCCAAATTCAGAGCAAGGTATACAATAGGTCCGGTACATAGCATAGCATACTTTATAGAACCTATGGTGAGGCATAGGAATGACTTTCATTCTCTTTTCTATTTTCTGCCGTGGTCGGGTTTTAAGTCTTACTCAATTTCACACCTTTGCAACACAGGCAAGAACTCTTTCTTTGACTGTTCCATTTTGAACTACTTCAAAATCTTGTCAAGGTATGTATTCATTGAAAAACATATCAAGCGTCTTGATCTATCTCTATAGATCTTGATGCTCAATATGTAAGCAGCTTCACCGAGGTCTTTCTTTGAAAAACTCCTTTCAAACACTCCTTTATGCTTTGCGAATAATTCTACATTATTTCCGATCAACAATATGTCATTCACATATACTTATCGAAATGCTGTAGTGCTCCCACTCACTTTCTTGTAAATACAGGCTTCTCCAAAAGTCAGATAAAACCATATGCTTTGATCAAATCATCAAGCATATATTCCAACTCGAGATGCTTGCACCAGTCCATAGATGGATCATTGGAGCTTGCACATTTTGTTAGCATCTTTAGGATTGACAAAACCTTCTGGTTGCATCATATGCAACTCTTCTTTAATAAATCCATTAAGGAATGCAGTTTTGACATCCATTTGCCAGATTTCATAAAATGTGGCAATTGCTAACATGATTCGGATAGACTTAAGCATCGTTACGAGTGAGAAAATTTCATCGTATTCAACACCTTGAACTTGTCGAAAACCTTTTGCAACAAGTCGAGCTTTGTAGATAGTAACACTACTATCAGTGTCCATCTTCCTCTTGAAGATCCATTTATTTAACATGGCTTGCTGATCATAGAGCAAGTCAAACAAAGTCCATACTTTGTTCTCATACATGGAGCCTATCTCAGATTTCATGGCCTCAAGCCATTTCGGAATCTGGGCTCATCATCGCTTCCTCATAGTTCGTAGGTTCATCATGGTCTAGTAACATGACTTCCGAACATGATTACCGTACCACTCACAGTGCGGATCTTACTCTGGAAGACCTACGAGGTTTGGTAGCAACTTGATCTGAAGTTTCATGATCATCATCATTAACTTTCTCACTAATTGGTGTAGGAATCATTTGGAACTGATTTCTGTGATGAACTACTTTCCAATAAGGGAGAATGTACAATTACCTCATCAAGTTCTACTTTCCTCCCACTCACTTCTTTCGAGAGAAACTTCTTCTCTAGAAAGGATCCATCTTAGCAACGAAAAACTTGCCTTCGGATCTGTGATAGAAGGTGTACCCAATAGTTACCTTTGGGTATTCTATGAAGACGCACTTTTCCGATTTGGGTTCGAGCTTATCGGTGAAAACTTTTCACATAAGCATCACAATTCCAAACTTTAAGAAACGACGACTTAGGTCTCTTGTTAAACCATAGTTCATACGGTGTCGTCTCAACGGATTTAGATGGTGCCCTATTAAACGTGAATGCAGCTGTCTCTAATGCATAACCCCAAAACGATAGTGGTAAATCGATAAGAGACATCATAGATCGCACCATATCAAATAAAGTGCGGTTATGACGTTCGGACACACCATTACGTTATGGTGTTCCATGTGGCGTGAGCTGTGAAACTATTCCACATTGTTTTAATCAAGGCCAAACTCGCAACTCAAATATTTTTCCTCTGCGATCATATCGTAGAAACTTTTATTTTCTTGTTACGATGATTCTTCACTTCACTCTGAAATTCTTTGAACTTTTCAAATGTTTCAGACTTGTGTTTCATCAAGTAGATATACCCATATCTGCTCAAATCATCTTTGTGAAGGTCGAAAATAACGATACTTGCCACGAGCATCAACACTCATTGGATCGCATACATCGGTATGTATTATTCCCAATAAGTCAGTAGCTTGTTCCATTGTTCCGGAGAACGGAGTTTAAGTCATCTTGCCCAAAAGGCACGGTTCGCAAGCATCAAATGATTCATAATCAAGTGATTCCAAAAAATCCATCAACATGGAGTTTCTTCATGCGCTTTACACCAATATGACCTAAACGGCAGTGCCACAAATAAGTTGCACTATCATTATTAACTTTGCATCTTTTGGTTTAAATATTATGAATATGTGTATCACACGATCGAGATCCAACAAACCATTTTCATTGGGTATATGACCATAGAAGGTTTTATTCATGTAAACAGAACAATAATTATTCTCTAACTTACGTGAATAACCGTATTGCAATAAACATGATCAAATCATATCCATGCTCAATGCAAACGCCAAATAACATTTATTTAGGTTCAACACTAATCCCGATAGTATAGGGAGTGTGCGATGATGATCATACCAATCTTGGAACTACTTCCAACACTCATCGTTACTTCCCCTTCAACTAGTTTCTGTTTATTCTGTAACTCCTGTTTCGAGTTACTAATCTTAGCAACCGAACAAGTATTAAATACTCAGGGGATACTATAAACACTAGTAAAGCACACATCAATAACCTGTATATCAAATATACCCTTGTTCACTTTGCCATCCTTCTTATCCACCAAATATTTGGGGTATTTCCGTTTCGATGACCATTTCCTATGCGATTAAAGTACTCAGTCTCAGGCTTAGGTCTAGACTTGGGCTTCTTCACTCGAGCAGCAACTTGCTTGCCGTTCCTTTTGAGGTTCCCCTTCTTCCCTTTGGGGAACGTAGTAATTTCAAAAAATTTCCCATATTGGCTCCTACATATTCTACGAAGATCTTTATCGGTCAAACCGCATAACAACATACTTTGTTCCCTTTTGTCATCGGTATGTTACTTGCCCGAGATTTGATCGTCGGTATCCAATACCTAGTTCAATCTCGTTACCGGCAAGTCTCTTTACTCGTTACGTAATGCATCATTCCGTAACTAACTCATTAGCTACATTGCTTGCAAGGCTTATAGTGATGTGCATTACCGAGAGGGCCCAGAGATACCTCTCCGACAATCGGAGTGACAAAACCTAATCTCGAAATACGCCAACCCAACATGTACCTTTGGAGACACCTGTAGTACTCCTTTATAATCACCCGATTCACGTTGTGACGTTTGGTAGCACCAAAGTGTTCCTCCGGTAAACAGGAGTTGCATAATCTCATAGTTACTGAGAACATGTTTAAGTCATGAAGAAAGCAATAGCAACATACTAAGCGATCAAGTGCTAGGCTAACGGAATGGGTCATGTCAATCAGATCATTCTCCTAATGATGTGATCCCGTTAATCAAATGACAACTCATGTCTATGGTTAGGAAACATAACCATCTTTGATTAACGAGCTAGTCAAGTAGAGGCATACTAGTGACACTCTGTTTGTCTATGTATTCACACATGTATTATGTTTCCGGTTAATACAATTCTAGCATGAATAATAAACATTTATCATGATATAAGGAAATAAATAATAACTTTATTATTGCCTCTAGGGCATATTTCCTTCACCGCCGCCGCCCCGGCCATCCCTCCAGGCCTCCCCCCCTCGTGCCGAGCTTTTTCTCCGGCGATCCCCACGCCACGCCCCGCCAACGCCCCGCCACCGCCGGCGACCACCGCCCCCATCCTGAACCCTAAGATTGATAGTGGGGTACCTCTCCAGTGAACCCCCTCCCTGCTGCGGCTGGTTTTTCCTTCACTCCGGCGAGCCCACCCCTTGAAAATCGACTGACCCAAAAGTCGATTCAGTCGACTGAAGTGTAGCCAAATTGGAGCAGCATCGCAAGCAAGAGCAAGAGCGAGAGCAGCAGCGTGAGCAAGAGCAATAGCAAGAGCAGACCAGGAAGGGGACCGAGAGCAAGAGCAGACCAGGCAGGGGACCGAGAGCAAGAGCAGAGCAGCAGTGCGAGCGAGAGCTAAAGCCGCAGCAGCTCCTACTGATGTGGACGTTGCCGCCGAGGGAGCGACGCCGTGGAGGAAGTGGCCGGCGACGCCGCCGTGGATGGAGCCGCGCCGTGTCGGCTCGGGACCGAGCGCTGGCAGCACCGTGAGATCGAATCAAGAAGAAAATGCGGCGATTAGTGTACAACCTCTTTGGTGGCGCCGATTAGGCCGCAGTTTCATCTGAGGGATCGGTGATGATGATGCTCTTCCGGTGGTGCAGGTGAAGACGGCGGGGTGGGAATGGAGGTGGCACGAAAAATGAGGGGAACGTCGGGGCAGCTCCTTGAAGGTGGAGACGGGGTGGCTGAACTGGCGGGACGATGAGATCGACGACGGATCCTCATCCGGTATGGTGGATGAGGGATGTCGAGGTGTTGCTGTGGATGACGTCGTCGGGGAAGAGGCTCCGGCTGGGTGGCGGACGGAGCAGGGTGTGGGGTTTCGTCGCGTGTTTTCGCGGCCTCGGTGTACGAATGGGTGGGCGGATGGGATGGCAGTGGGGAACCATGTCTTAGAGACGCGCTTGTCCGAAAAGTGGGGTAAGTGAAGAAAGTACGCCCCACCGATTTGAGGCGGTTCTTTCGGTTCAGGGGTTCCACGGGCATTTCGCGTGTCGGGATTTCACAGGAGGTGGGAGTTTTCGCGCGCGTTGTAATTTCGGAATAGCAAGGCGCGGGTTGAGATGGAGGGAGTTATCGGAGCACAACGAGACAAAGATATATCTTAAATATTTCTGGCTAACTAGGCGCGGGTTGAAGAGGCGGGAGTTTCGCAGCATGATAGACAGAGACGCTAGCTTCAATTTTCGGCATAACAAGGCGCGGCTTGAAATTTCAGAAGAACAAGCTTAACATGGACCAAAAAAAGACAATTTGCACCTCAACACGCACAACACACACACACAAACACCATTTAGACTAGAGTAAGGTACACGTGCATTGCACGCATGAGATTTGGCAACCAAATTATGAATAAATACCACATTATAGCATGCAAGCTTTGAGTCATATATGCATGATGTAGATGTTCGTTTAATTCTTATAGTTAATTTCATTCAAAATCATCTAGTTTTTATAAGAAAGCTAATCTATTTTAAGATTCATGGAATTGTGTATTGTAAGACATAAAGTAAAAAACAAATATTGGCAAATCATGTAGAAAAACCTTTGGGAAATTCTGATACGGAAGATTCTAGAACAAATAAGAAGTGCTTGTGTTTTGATGTTTGTGCATTATGCTTAAGTTCAACCATGGAGTCTTCTAGATTATACATGTGGCGAAATCTGGTGGAATCTAGATGATATCCAACGGCCAATAGTGCTCAAATTTGCCATCTTTGGACCATCGGATTCGCCTCATCCAACGACCATCTTTCAAAGTTAAAGTTACGCGCACACAATATAAAAATATATATAATATAATATATATTGGGGTATAGATATAGATATGTGATGCGAAAGCTGCCCATCAGCTCCAATTAGAATAGTGTGTCCATGCACGGATGCGACATGGGCAAATGATGTCTGCCATCGGTATCTCAAATTCAAATCAGTCTGACCTTGTTCAATGTCAACATGCTCGTTTCCAAACCACACCGCGCAGATCTCCGTTATATTCATGCATGCATGGGTTTCAAACATCAGGATCTCTTATTCAAATATTTGAATTCAACTTTACATTGATTATGACCTCACCTATTCTTTTACACCCACACAGTAGTCTTCTCTTCATAATTGTACCACTAACTTTCTCTCGTGCATGCATGCACACACACTACCAGTCGGCATTATAAATCGCACGCATGCAATCTTTTTCTTCAGGTCGGTCTCCCATGAAGGCACACACCCACATACATCCCCCTCTCCATCATACCGGGCATTCGTTATCTCTCACGTGTGCATGCGCAACAATCGATGTTCCTCTATGTATGTGTGTATATAGCTAGGTCTTTCATAGTTTTCCACATAAACTGATCAATCGATATATCCAGTGAGGTCTCACCCTCTTTCCCACGTCCACATCGATCAATCTATACCTCTCCCACGTCCACATTGATCAATCTATACCTCTCTATATAGGATTAACATAAATAGCTAATACACCCACATTAATTATATATCCAACGTCCCCCTCTCATCATCCATGCCTTCCGCTTCATCTCTCACACGCGTGCACAATGGCAAAGACATGGGGCAGTAAGGGCCCTGCCCCCCCCCCCTAACATCACTATATATCGAGGCTAATATGAATGTGATCATTAGACAATTGCTGCTAAAAAGGTTTAATTTCATGAATTGACCCTCCTCGTAAGGATCAGCAATGCTTGGCCCCTAGCTCATTTATTTTTCATGGCTCCGCCACTCACGGCAACAACAATGCGTGTTCGCCCCCTCTCTCTAATATCGATCTCGCACTTGTGCATTCCTTCATAGTCTCCCTCCACTCAGCCCCTCGCACCATCTTCTAGCGCCCACCGGATTTTGCCACATGTACAATCTAGCAGATTCCATGGTTGAACTTAAGCATAATTCACAAACCTCAAAACAACAGTGGTTCTCTTTTGTTCCAGAATCTTCCGTGTCATAACTGCCCAAACTTTTTTTCTAGTTGAATTGCCATTATTTGTTTTTACTTTATGCTTTACAACGCACAATTCCATGAATCATAAAATAGATTAAGGGCTTCTTTGATTCAAAGGATTCTCAAAGGAATTTTGGAGGATTCTAATCATTAGGAATTTTTCCTATCTTGGTTGTTTGATTCTTAGGATTGTAAACCATAGGAATTTTTTCATATGATTCATTTGCACTAGATTTCATAGGAAGCATCCCATCCACTCAAACCTCTTTGAAACAATTCTGCGTTTTTTCTATGCACAATCAAACACTCAGTGCAATCTGTAGGATTCATGGCGACATTCCACTATAATCCCATGTTTTTCCTATTCACGCGTTCTTAGCTTTTTTATAAAAACTAATTTGATTTTGAATGAGATGAACTATAAGAATTAAGCGAAGGGCTACATCATGCATATATGACTCGAGCTTACATGCTATAGTGTGGTATTTATTCATAATTTGGTTGCAAAATCTGATGCGTGCAATGCACGTACATTACTAGTACTTGGTATGTGCAAAACACGTAAATTAGAATACCAATGGCACGCTACACGTGTCTCTCTTACAGTTCATGAAGCCACGTGGCACATGTGGAAGCGTTATGGCGACCTCCTTGCGTGGATTGATCACGGTGGCGTGCTGCTGGTTCCGAAGAATGTACTCGTCCTCCCCGAGCCATCTTGGCGGTACATGCATCGGTTAAGACGCGTGCACACGCCACGCCTGCGCACTCATTCCTCGCACGCACACGCGGGTACACGGGCGGACGCAATTTTGTACCAAGATCCACCCCATGTGATAATTTGACGCGTTTAAAGTCGTTCACTTCATTGATGGTCAATTAATACAGCGCATGCAAATTGAGTGGACGTGAGGGCGAAAGAAAGACATTATTACTCCACTGCGCGCATGCGAGTAGTTAAATCGTGGGTTGCTAGTAGTACTTCCATTGGTCTCCTTCGTATTTTGTGCCAAATTTTGACAGTGTAGTACTTGAAATTTATGTTCCTCTAAACTCATCGGGAGCCGTTTCGTGCCTCGAAACCAAAACCATCAATTAATCTTTACCTTGTTCCCATCACATTCGAAAGCCTGCTCACACCTACTAGTACGTACCAAACCTGAACGTGTTCCCACTATGCAGGTATTAGTACTACTAGTGCTAGTACTTAGGTTATAAAAAGGGGAACTACCTAACCGAAAATTACTCTACCTTTCCTCCTCATAAGTGCTTCTTCTTCGTCCGTCGTTGCCATGGCGGTGAGCAGAGCTCTAGGTCGAGAACTACTCGTAACATGGGAGCGGCAACCAAGGCTGCGGAAAAAGAGAGGGCTCGCCGCCACACGAGACCTCGAAAGATCTCTCACGGGCAGGCGATGGCTCCCGTGAGCGCCCTAGCATGGAGGCGAACATGCCGAGCAAGCGGAGCTGGAGTCGTTATCCCTCTACGGCATGCCCGATCAGCTCAATAAGCACCTCAATAAGAAGAAGGAGTTCATCCAAGGCTTGACGGAGTTGTGAAGGAGAGCCTCGACGACATGCCCGCTGAGCTCAATCAGCGGGGAGTTGACCGCCCGGCTTGGTGATGCTGTTGAAGAAGAGCATTGCCTCGGAGAAGAAGGCGACCGGCGAAATCCTGCGACTTTGGGAGGACAATGCGAAGCTCTGCCACGAGATCGACCTGTTGAAGGAGAAGAAAGCCGGCTGGAAGAAGCTGCATGAGAATAGTAGTTCCTCGATGAAGATGCTGCAGGCCCTCGTCATGGAATAGAAGGAGGAGTTGGCGAAGCTCCGCATCGAGCACCCGGCTGCTATCAAGGTACGTAATGCGGCCGTGGAACAGATGATGAAGGCTTGCGTCGAGAAATCCCGCGTCATGGACAGAATGAAGAAGATGGCGGAGGAGACGCGCAAGGAGATGGAGGTCGTGGATGCGATGAAGAAGCAGTTACGACTCCACGACGAATTAGATCATTTGGGGTGATAATTTTCCTTCTTCTTTTGCTGCTGTGTTTCATCTTTTGCTTCGGGTGTTTCGCCGCACGTGTCATGTTCTTTGCGAGGCATGAATAGAACAATGGTTTTTGTATGTTGAGGGAATGAATAGAACAATGCTAGTAACAATGAGATGACTAGCAAATTAGATCATTTTTTATCGCCATATGGCACTGGGCTGCCGTGTTTCATGCTCCTCCGTCGCAGTACTACTCCAGTGGAAAACTTGAGTATACCGCACGGTTCTTTCCTCCTCCTCGATCAGGTCGTCGGCGCATTTATACGAGCAGTCAAATCACAAGGCCCCGCCTTCTAGTAGTAATGAGCCATCAAATCACAAAGGCCCTCGCCTCTCGTGAAACCGACCAAGCTGGACTGCCCCGCCCTCTAGCCTTTTAAAAAATGTATACTTTTGTACAGCAGTAGTATCGATGGATTGCGCCATGGAGCAAAACTTGAAATTAAAGAAAAGGTGGAACATATAGAGAGCGCTCGTCGCCAAATTATGCATATAGTACTATTAAAAAGCCTAGTCACAATAATGGTGTCCAGACAACCCACCCTCAAATAAAACTAAGCACCACGAATTCTTTGACAAAACTAAGCACCTGAAATTCTTTGACAACTAAACTGCTAGCTATATGATGTTGGCCATATATATTGTACGATATAATGTGAATAAGCGAGTGGTAGTACTATACCAACTAAAAGATGAAATGTAAGAAATACTAGTATGTACTTACTAAAGAGTTAAAGTAACAAGAAGAAACATAACATAGTTCTGCTGGGGCTCAAAGACAACACACCCTCAAATTAAATTAAGCACACCTGAAATTAAACTTTGCAACTATTCCGATAGACACCTGCATTAGAACCACCATGAGCAACGACACTGCCACCTTACTCGAGTCCTCGTCCACGTCCTCGACTTCGTCCTTGTCCCTCTTCCTCTTGGCCGATACTTCTTTGCTTGAACCGCCAACTTGGCTGTTGCTCTTCATCCAACCCTTGTAGATATTGAAACAAAGGTAGCCATCCATTGCAGCGTAGTGGATGTGGTCTATATCTAGTACATTCCGCTTCCATGCATGACGATGAAACGTGTAATGAGGTTTCTCCAGTTTACCATACGAAGGATGAACCATGGCTCCTGCCAGGGTCAACATTGAGGCTGACGAGAGGACACCAGCCGATTCTTTTGGAGGTCGAAGGTGCCTACAATGAGGCCTATCCGACGGAGGACTTGTTTGTCGTTACCAAAGTCTACAGTAACGAATTTGACTAGGTTGCTCTCGAGGAAGTCCTTAAAATCCTGGCACTCAACGTCAGCATGGCATATGTGGTAGACCAAGCATAAGTCATGCACGCAAACCTGGATCACGGCGGGCTTCTTCCTCTCTTCTTCCTTTCGATCCTTCTCTCGTCCCATGACTGTGGTGTACTCAACATCTAGCCCGGCGACCCACTCATCATCTGAGTCTTCGAACATGCGTCTGAAGAGAGAAAGGCATCCTTTCACCGTCGCGGAAGAACGGGTGTAGATGACGTCGAACTCATCGCCGGTGATGGTTCTAACCTTGTACTCACCGCCGATCGGGGAGATTTGGGACGCCATGGATTTGGGAGGAGGTTAGGATTAGTGGAACTGCCGTAATGTGAATGGGCGGCACGACTAGGAGCGAACCGCCGTAGTATTAAAGGACGTCGGGGGCGAGTAGGAAGCGAACTGCCGGCGTCGAGCGGCGGGGTAGTGGCTTTCCATTCTCCCATGATACGGGATTCGAGAGCCCTTGGATCGAGATCGAACGGTTGCATAGCATGATTCTAGACCAATGGGTGAATATCCTATCCTGGAGGGTTATTCTGCAAATTTTTAGCAACTTAGCATGCGACCGTTTGATCTCGGATCCAAGGGCTGCCAGCAGCCAGTATCATGGTCGCGGCTACCACGACCGTCGCGTCGCTCGCGCGGTCGCGCCCTTGGAGATTTAACACGGTGCGTTAGGCTATCTGATGTTGGCACGTCATACATAGTCATCACTTAGTCACTCATACTACAACAAGGTTGGCTATAAGGTTGGCTATAAGTGTATTTTTTACTCCTCTCTATCTCTTTCTTCGTACTCCTCCATCCCATAATATAAGAACGCTTTTGACACTAGTGTAGTGCCAAAACGTTCTTATATTATGGGACACAAAAGTACTAGTATTTATTGCGTTTGCCAAGGAGTGACCTCTTCCAATGAAATGGTGTTGCTAAGTTTGCTTCATTTAATTAGCTATAGACTCAAAATTGTCTTTTCACGTAGGTACACGCGCTTAGCACCGTTTCTTCCTTGGGTCACCAAACTAGTCTCTCTCTTCTTGATTAACTTGCCACATCAGACTTTATGCCTATGTGGCAAGCTTAAGCACCTGTAGGAGCAAGTAAGGTGCCCGTCCGTTGCACGGAAGAGTGAAATGCATTGATCGGGGTGTTGTTTATTTTGACAAAGGATGTGGGGATCATCTCATGTGTAACAGGTATCGATAGGTTTCTTCTGATATTATTTAATCTCTAGAGCTCAGAAACATCCGGGTGAAATAGATAAAAAAGTATCTTTTGCAAACAAAAGCGTTCAACTGTTCAACCTGCATCCAAAACTTGTGAAGAAATAACTCTTATTGTGCTTTGTGGGAAATGGTTCATCATAAGTCTTTCACCGGTACTGTAGTAAAAATTCATACATGTAAGATTCTATACTAAACCATAAATGGATACACTTTTATTCATGCGCGATACTCCAATAGAGCAAGATCATGCATGGAAGTCTCCACATGCTTAGACAGCGGATTACATTGAGCGAAGACTAATGATCAACATTTAACTTAGTAATGCATATGTCCAGGTGAACCTCCTTGGAGTCCCCATGCACATTGTTGGGGGTCAAATAATACCTTCCATGTCCACATCGGCGGGAGGGTCCCAGCTCGGTAGAGTCCAAGTCAGCTTGACGTAGCCAGTGTCGCTGCCCACGGACCTCCGAGGGGTAGTAATAGTGAGCACGCACCCGTACATCGGCCTCTTGTCAGTGTCAGCGTTAGCGGCGTCGCCCCTGACACACACTACAGAGATGTGGCGGCGGCCTGCGCGGGCCTCGCCGGTGGCCACGATCAAGAGGAAGACGCTGCCGTCCTCCTCCGAGACTAGTAGGCGGCGCTGATCCTCCAAATGACTCCGGCACGGTGAACTGTAGCACGTCTCGTGCTTGATGTTCTTCGCCAAGGGCCAGAGTGATCGCCGCCGCGCTGCGTTAGGTGATGCCGCGATGTCCGCCAATGAGCCCCAAAACGACACGGGCACTCATAACGATGAGCGAAGGGCTCCTTGGAGGCATCGACCAGGCCGTCCATGAAGCGGGAGTGGCTGTAGGGGCGTTCCGCCAGATTGAATATATGAGCAAGTTACTACGAGATTTACTACAAAATAAATCATGACGGCTATAACAGAGATTAAACTAATCATGCGGACTAGCATAGTAGATGAACAGATCGAGTCTAGAACACAGACTAGAAACATGAATTCTACCACGATTTCGAACAGGAAGGACAGAAACACATACGGTGCAACGAGAGAAGCACCATTGGCGTTGAGGTTGTCGCCCATGTTGTTGAGGAAGAGGTTGCCGAGGTCGGGGAAGAAGTCATCGACGGTGAAGTCGTGGCTGCTATTAGTCGCGAGAGTGCGCTCCCCAAAAGTCAACAGCCCCCACCGAATGGAGCGCAGGAGGGAGTGGCTGTAGGGGACGTTGCGGCCGCCGAATGGAGCGCAGGAGTGGCCCACGAAGCAGTAGACGATGCTCCTCCCTAGTCTCTATTCTTATCTCTATCTCTACTACTCTTCTTTGTTATTTATAATATACTAGTTTTAGTTGTTAAATCAAATAGTACTGCACCGTCCACTGCACGCCTGGCTGAACACGCCTCCTCGCCTCCATTAAACCCGCATGCAAACCGAGAAACCTACTCCGGCCCGCGGGAGGAAATTTGCCGGTTGCCGCGGGAGGGTTATTCTGCAAATTTTCAGCAACTTAGCATGCGACCGTTTGATCTCAGATCCAAGGGCTGCAAGCACCCCGTATCATGGTCACACCTACCACGACCGTCGCGTCGCACGCGCGGTCGCGCCCTTGGAGATTTAACATGGTGCGTTAGGCTATCTGATGTTGGCATGTCAGACATAGTCATCACTTAGTCACTCGTACTACAACAAGGTTAGCTATAAGGTTAGTCATCACTGTAACATCCCAAATTTTCAATTTGGAATGTTATACATTAGGTCATCATGCATATCATATTTTCTCGCATTTTTCCGATCCTAGAAATTTCACGCAACTCAAGGACCCTCGGAGAGAGTTGGAAGTTTCATAATTTTCATATTTGGGATCTCTCAAATTTTTGAAAATAGGATCATTGGATTATTTAAATTATCTTCATAAAGTTTTTCCTATAAAAATATCTTGAGAGGGAATAATATGACTTTCCCAAACAATTAGGAAAAATGAAGATATTATAAATGAACCAAATTTGGTTTTTGGAGATTTATTTTGCTTAGGCAAAAATGAGCTTTTAAAAAAATATTTTGCATGAATTTTGTTTTTAAAGTTCATTTTGTTCGATTCATTTTTATGAGTCGGAGAAAATTTGTTTTAATTAATTTGGAGTTCATTTGATATTTATTTTATTTGTTTTTGTTTTAAAGTTTATTTAAAAAAAAACCCCCCCTGGACCGAGGCCCAGCCGGCCCAGCCAGCCAGGCCTCCGGCCCAGCCGCGCCCCCGGCCCATCTTCCCTCGCCTCCCTCCTCGCGCCCGAGTCCGGCTCGAGCACAGCAGCCCCGCCGCCGCCGAGTCCCGCCCGCCCGCCTCCTTGACCCCTCCCAAGCAACCCCGCCCCCCTCGCCTTTATATACCCCCCGCCCCTCTCTCACCCCATCGCCCCTTGCCGAGCCCGACCGAGCCGCCGCCCGGCGCCTCAAACGCCGCCCGCCGTCGCCCTAAATCGCAGACGCCGCCGCCCGCCGCCGAACCGCCGCCCCTCGGCGCCCGACCCGCCGTCACCACCCGCCGCCGGAGAGAGCGGCGATCGCGAGGTAGCCACCGCCCGCCGCCCGATTCGGTCTATTCCCCGTGAACCGTCCGTTTTTTTTTTAAAAAAAAAAAAATATATTTGTTCGGTTTTTTTTTTAAAAACCTAGATCGGTTTTGTTTTTTTTCGGTTTTCTTATTTAACGGACATTCACCGAACCGTTCGTTTCAGTGAACGCGTTCGTTAGATTCGTTCTGTTAACGAACGTTCGCTTTTTAACTCGTTCGTCGTTTTCTTTTTAATCGGAATTAATCCGTTATTTTTCTAATTTGATTTCAGATCTGATTTTCAAAACTGTTTTATTTCTCGCTCGTTTATCGGAATCGGGTGATTCAAGCGCTGGAGTTTAAATATGAAACCGCCGTTCGACTATTCTACTTTCACAGAGTTTTGCCACTGTGAAATTTTGACCTAATTTCGATCGCTAACCGAGAGGTTTCTCTCTCGAGTTTCGACTTTCGGAGTTTGTTTTGATTCGATTCTTTTGCAACCAGGGTTCTTAAGTTGAACTTTCTGGTTAGATCTTTTATTCGAGATTTCCTGTGCATTAGATGAGTACTTATTGTATGCTTGTTGTTTGTCTGCGTTAGATCACCGGAGTCGCCGCTTGTTACTTGAATCTCTAGGACTCGCGGATCATCGCAAGGCAAGTAACACTTTGATCATACCCTTCTACTACCCGTTTTATGCATTAGATCTATTCCTCAAACACTTGCATGATTAGGATCTAATTAAATTGTGGGATGGGAAGTAGATTGAGGTAGTACCTATTACTGTTTTACTTATGAAACCTTGGGAGTTACTTCTCGGTTGCTTGTTCATGCTATGCTATGCTAGTAGGCGTGGATTGGGTGAGTGAATATCCATGACAGATGTGAGATTGTTAATTAATGGTTTATCTAAGGTGGCAACCTAACACACATCTGGGTGGATTGAGGCACCTGGTTTCTATCGAGACTTGCTGTATTTCTTCTGACCGCCACCTGGCTCTAAGGAATCATAAGATTATTCAAACTGGAAACTTCCGTGTGCAGCCACAAGCCAATTATGGGCTCTGGCGTAGTTGACTAAGTCGTCACGAACTCTTACGGGTAGGCTAGCTGATGTAGGGGATGTAGGTTGGTACGGTCTACCCACATGTAAGGTGCTAGCGCTTCGAAGACTATGTCTCGGTCATCCGTTTCTCAAACACCATGTAGTCACGAGAACCAAGCGGAGGCGATCGAGTCTTAATGGGGAAAAGTGCAAACCTCTGCAGAGTGTAATAAACTAATCATGATTAGCCGTGTCCCGGTTATGGACGATTTGAGTATCCGTATTTGATTATCATGTGAATCTCAACATGTTACTTCTAAATAAAAGCTATTGGGTTTTGATGAGTACTTTTAAATTGGGATTGAGGATCTTGTCAACCATCTTCAATGTTTAACAACCACCATGATAGTTAAATAAAATTATTCCTTTGATGTAGGGAAAAATCAGCTTTATGCAAATGTAACCGTAGAGCCTTACCACCAGCCAAATATGCATGTAGTATAGGCTTATTCATTCATTGCTCTTTATGTGTTACATTGCCAAGATATTCCATGTCTTGACCCGTTTTGGCTGCAACTTTTACGTTGCGCAGACTTTTCGAACGACAGTAAGGTGTTAGGTCGTGGTTCTATACTCGATGATGCCGTTGGAGTTGATGGACTCGCTTATCTTCCAAGCCTTCCATTGTTATCATTAGATGGCCTTAAGCCATATTTTATTCAGTTCCCTTGTGGACATCGATGTAATAAGTGTGTGATTGCTACTCTGCTATAAATCCTTGAAATCTTGTGTGGTGTCGACATCTTGATCCAGGATGACACTGAGCACAGGCGCTAGATCCATTCGGTCTGGTCGCTCTGAGAGAATGGTATCGAGCACCACCCGATGTAGGACACGACCACTAAGTTAAAGCCATAGATCACTCTCTCTTCTCATTTTCTAACTCCTCATCTTTTCTACTCTCTTTAGGATGACGGACGCGAAGATCAAGTACACCCAACGGATGAAGGCACACCTTTTGGATTTCACTTGAAGGAAGTTACTAAGTACCGAACATTGGATTACCAAGCTTCACCGAACTTTCAACGCCACTCTGCTCAAGAGGAGCTGGAAGATTCATGCTCACGTTCGGAAGGACATTCGCCCCAATCACCAATCCAATAGATAGTGTTTTCAGTGCACCCACTTGGAGTCTGGGAAAGAGCATGGCAGCTCACATCACCATGGGACGCATTGGAGAAGTCTATCAAGAAGATCTCAAGGACACCATCTACCAAATTTGCGGACGCCGAGATGACAAGCTGGGACGTCGTCAACACCAAGAAGGATAGGTCCATTGCGCATTCATCCAGAGTTAAATCAACACATTCGGCGCCAAGAGAATCAAATGTGCAATGACATGTTGGAGTTGCAGAAGACGAAGGAAAGGATCATCGAATTGGAAGGAGAACTAAAGACTACACGCAAGGACTACATGGACGAGATCGTAGCTCTGGCAAGACACAATAACGATCTTAAGTACGAGATCGAAGAACTCAAGAAGAAGTTGGCACTCAGGAATGAAGACCAGTATGTCGAGCATCAAATCGACTACATCAACATTGACGACTCAGATTCGGATCCAAGTGAACCCGACTTTGAAGACGAAGTCGAGCGGACATCATGGAGTCTTCCACGGTTCAAATTAGTAGAAGTCCCCCACATATTAGTAGTATTCCCTCCATGTAACATTATAGTACACGCACTTTTGCGATAGTTAGATCGTTGTAAGCCCTTGTTTGATTGAATGAAGTGATTTTGTGTGCATTTGCTCATGTGCATTTGGGTAGTGATTCCCCTTAGACCTCATTCTATTCTATTCTCTCTTCTTTTCTAAACCCTTCAGATGCCTCCGAGACGCGACCCCGGATTCGTTTTCCCGCCAGAGATCACCCAATTGATCCAGCAGCAGAATACCCTGATTCAAACATTGGTGCAGAACAACAACAACAACAACAACAACCCACCGCCACCACCACCACCTGCGGATCATCTGACTCGTTTCCTTAGACTGAACCCGCCGGTGTATTCCGATAACCCGAGCCAATTGTAGCAGATGACTGGCTCCGCAAGATAGGAAGGGAGCTGACCACTGCAGGATGCACAGATGGTGAAAGAGTGAAGTTTGCAGCACATCAACTTGAAGGACCCGCAGCAGCATGGTGGGAGAATTTCACAGCCACTTACCCGTAGACACTGTCACATGGGATCAGTTTCAGCAAGCTTTTCGCACAGCCCATGTTTCAGCAGGAGCCATGGCCATGAAGAAGCGTGAGTTTCGCAACTTACGCCAAGGAGGAAGGACTGTTGGCCAGTATGTGGATGATTTTAGCAAATTAGCACGTTATGCCCCGGATGACGCGTTACTACGGATGCAGCTAAGCAGAGAAGTTTCTAGAAGGACTGAATGATGAGTTCAGCATGCCGTTGATGGTAGCAAGTTTCAATAACTACCAGGAGTTAGTAGACCGAGCTCTCATGATTGAGGGAAAGCAGCAGCAAATTGAGAACTGCAAGCGGAAGTATGGACAAGGGAAGTATAACTCGGGATCCCAATGAAGCCACGTTATACCCTAAATCAGGAATTCAGTTTCAGCATACCCATGGAGGAGGTAATTCGCACAACCATAATGGCACCAAGAATGGGAGCGGAATGGAGGAAGCAGCAGACGAACCGCACCAACCCGTCTACACCATCCAAGGTAGACTGAGTCACATTACTTGCTTTAAGTGCCGCAAGACTGGGCATTATGCAAATGATTGTCGAGAAGGCCGAATGGAAATGGCAATGGAAGCTCGGAAAGAAGCCCAACCCTTTCAACAGGGACAAGTGAACCACATTGATGTGGAGGAGGTTGAAGATCAGCCCGATCAAGATGTCGGTAAGTTTTTGTTAAGTCTTTTCTGCAGTTGTTCTTTTTGATCTTGGTGCATCGCATTCATACATATCAAGGGATTTGTGGATAAGTACCAGTTACCAACCCAAGCCCTTAGGTCACCCATGCTAGTAACCTCACCCGAGCAGAGTACATGGCTAGTAAATGGTGTGATCGATCGCCACTACGGATTGGACACTATGTTTTCCCCTCGGACCTAATGGTTACGGAATCCCAAGGATTGGATGTGATATTAGGAATGGATTGGTTATCAAAGTATGGAGGAAACATAGATTGTACCACAAGGTCAATTTTGCTCACCACCCGGAAGGAAGAAGGATTAAGTATGTATCACGGCACGAGCCGAGGAGAGCACAAGTTAATTGCTTATCGAGAGTGGTACAGAAGAAGTACCATGGTGAAGAATTATCTGATGTATTTCCTAAGAGTTGCGGGAATGCCGCGGATAGAGACATTGAGTTTTGATCGAGCTGTTGCGTGAACAGGCCCGATATCGAAGTGACCGTCTGGATGCCCGCAAAGGATTTGGCGGAAATCAAGAAGCAGATTAAGGAACTATTGGATAAAGGTTTTATTCGCCCAAGTTCTTCACCTTGGGGATCACCCGTTTTGTTGGTAGAGAAGAAGGATGGATCTTTGAGAATGGTTGTTGATTATCGTGGATTGAATGAAGTAACAATCAAGAACAAGTACCCACTACCTATGATAAATGATCTGTTTGATCGCTTGCAAGGAGCCAAAGTGTTTTCTAAGATCGACTTGCGATCAGGGTACCATCAGTTGAAGATTCGAGAGCAAGACATACCCAAGACAGCATTTACCACGAGATATGGACTGTATGAGTATACCGTTATGTCATTTGGACTGACTAACGCTGCCAGCCTATTTCATGAACCGATGAACAAAGTGTTTATGGAGTTTTTGGACAAGTTAAATCGTGGTGTTCATTGATGACATTTTGATTTTCTCAAGAATGAAGAGGAACACAAGGAACATTTGAGATTGGTTTTGGAGAAACCGAGGAACACCAGGTTGTATGCCAAGTTCAGCAAATGTGAGTTTTGGCTAAAGGAAGTTGGATTTCTCGGACATGTTATATCCGGAGAAGGGATAGCAGATTGACCCCACAAAGGTTGAGACCGTAACCAAATGGGAAGCACCAACGACAGTTGGAGAGATTCGGAGTTTCCTTGGACTCGCAGGATACTACCGAAGATTCATTGAGAATTTCTCAAGGATTGCAAAGCCTATGACAGAATTGTTGAAGAAGGAAAATAAATTCATATGGACTGAGGACTGTGAGGCAAGTTTTCAGGAGTTGAAGAAAAGATTGGTTACCTCACCAGTTTTGATATTGCCAGATCAAACTAAGGATTATGAGGTGTTTTGACGCTCACGTCGAGGACTTGGAGCAGTGCTTATGCAGGAAGGAAGAGTTGTTTCGTATGCTTCACGACAACTTAAGCCCCATGAGTTGAATTATGCCACTCACGATTTGGAGTTAGCAGCCGTTGTGCATGCCTTGAAGACGTGGAGACATTTTCTCATTGGAAATCATTGTGAAGTATATACGGATCACAAGAGTTTGAAGTACATTTTCACACGAAGAATTGAATCTCGAGACAAAGGAGATGGTTAGAGCTAATCAAGGATTATGATATGAGATTGCATTATCACCCGGAAAGGCTAATGTCGTAGCAGGCGCATTGAGCCGTAAGAGCCACGTCAATACCCTAATGATGGGAGGAATACCCAATAAGTTAGCGAGGACCTTCGAGAGCTATGTTTGGAAATAGTTCCGAGAGGCTATGTAGCAGCATTGGAAATTCAATCGACATCGATGGACAAAATCGAGAAGCCCAAAAGGCAGATAAGGAAGTTGCCTCTATAAAGGAGAAAATGAGCAAAGGAAAAGCTAAAGGATTTCGTGAGGACGAGCACGATACCCTATGATTTGAAGACCGTGTTTATGTGCCCAATGACCCGTAGATCGGAAGTTGATTTTACAAGAAGCCCATGATTCACCCTATTCGATTCACCCAGAAATACCAAGATGTATTTGGATTTGAAGAATATTTTCGGTGGACGGAATGAAGAAGGATATTGCGGAGTATGTAGCAGTTTGCGGCGTATGTCGAAAGTAAAGGCGAACATCGAAGCCAGCAGGATTATTACAACCATTGCCGATACCGAATGGAAGTGGGATAAACTAGGCATGGATTTCATCACAGGTTTGCCAAAGACCCGTTCAGGATATGACTCGATTTGGGTCATAGTCGACCGTTTGACCAAGGTAGCCCATTTCATTCCAAATAAGACTACCTATAGCAGTGCTAAGTTGGCAAAGATATACATGACCAGAATTGTGTGTTTACGGAATTCCAAGGAGCATTGTATCGACGAGAGGAACCCAATTTACTTGAAATTTTGGAACCGGTTACACGAAACATTGGGAACCCGATTGGAGTTCAAGACAGCTTTCCACCCACGACCGATGGACAGACCGAGAGAGTCAATCAGATTTTGGAGGACATCTTTGAGAGCTTGTGCACTAGATTATGGATCTAGTTGGGATGATAATTTGCCATATGCAGAATTTTCCTACAATAACAGTTACCAAACCAGTTTAAAGATGGCACCTTTCGAGGCCTTGTATGGAAGAAGGTGCAGGACACCGTTGTCATGGGACTAAACCGAGATCGTCGATTGTTTGGACCAGATTTGATTCAAGAGTCCGAACAGAAAGTTAAGTTGATTCGAGACAGGCTCAAGGTAGCCCAGTCGAACGGAAGAGCTATGCCGATTCAAAGCGCCAGCGATTGAGTACGAAGTTGGAGACAGTATATCTCGAGTATCCCCGCTTGAGGAGTGAAGCGTTTGAGTTAAAGGAAAATTAGCACCCGTTTTGTTGGACCATATAAGATTTTGCAACGCATGGGAGAAGTTGCGTATAAGTTGGAATTGCGGAAGGACTGTCGGGAGTTCATGATGTATTCCATGTTTCTCGATTGAAGAAATGTCACCCGAGAGATAGCAGAGGTACCGTTAAGAGACACAGTGCCACTGGAGGCAATTCAGTTGAAGGATGACTTGACATATGAGGAAAAGCCGGTTAAGATTCTCGATTATGCCAGCAGAGTTACCCGCAGCAAGGTTATCAAGTTTTGCAAAGTTCATTGGATCCACCACACGAGGATGAAGCCACCAGGAAAGAGAGGAAGTTTTGTAAGGACCACCTCACCTATTTTCTAGCCAACCCGAATCTCGAGGGAGATTCATCTTAAGAGGTAGGTTTGTAACATCCCAAATTTTCAATTTGGAATGTTATACATTAGGTCATCATGCATATCATATTTTCTCGCATTTTTCCGATCCTAGAAATTTCACGCAACTCAAGGACCCTCGGAGAAGTTGGAAGTTTCATAATTTTCATATTTGGGATCTCTCAAATTTTGAAAATAGGATCATTGGATTATTTAAATTATCTTCATAAAGTTTTCCTATAAAAATATCTTGAGAGGGAATAATATGACTTTCCCAAACAATTAGGAAAAATGAAGATATTATAAATGAACCAAATTTGGTTTTGGAGATTTATTTTGCTTAGGCAAAATGAGCTTTTAAAAATATTTTGCATGAATTTTGTTTTAAAGTTCATTTTGTTCGATTCATTTTATGAGTCGGAGAAAATTTGTTTTAATTAATTTGGAGTTCATTTGATATTTATTTTATTTGTTTTGTTTTAAAGTTTATTTAAAAAAAACGCTACCGGACCGAGGCCCGGCCGGCCAGCCAGCCAGCCTCCGCCCAGCCGCGCCCGGCCCATCTTCCTCGCCTCCTCCTCGCGCCGAGTCCGCTCGAGCTCGGCAGCCAGCCTGCCGCCGCCGAGTCCCGCCCGCCCGCCTCCTCGACCCCTCCCAAGCAACCCCGCCCCCCTCGCCTTTATACCCCCCGGCCCCTCTCTCTCACCCCATCGCCCGCCCGCCCTTGAGCCGACCGAGCCGCCGCCCGACGCCTCAACGCCGCCATTGTCGCCCTCGTCGCGACGACGACGCCCGCCCGCCGAACCGCGCCCCCGACGCCCGACCCGCCGTCACCACCCGCCGCCGGAGAGCCGCCGGCGATCGCGGAGGTAGCCACCGCCCGCCGCCCGATTCGGTCTATTCCCGTGAACTGTCCGTTTTTTTAAAAAAAATATATATATATTTGTTCGGTTTTTTTTAAAACCTAGATCGGTTTTGTTTTTTTCGGTTTTCTTATTTAACGGACATTCACCGAACCGTTCGTTTCATGAAACGCGTTCGTTAGATTCGTTCGTTAACGAACGTTAAGCTTTTTAACTCGTTAAATCGTTTTCTTTTTAATCGGAATTAATCCGTTATTTTTCTAATTTGATTTCAGATCTGATTTTCAAAACTGTTTTATTTCTCGCTCGTTTATCGGAATCAGGTGATTCAAGCGCCTGGAGTTTCGTAACGAAACCGCCGTTCCGACTATTCTACTTTCACAGAGTTTTGCCACTGTGAAATTTTGACCTAATTTCGGATCGCTAACCGAGAGGTTTCTCTCTCGAGTTTCGACTTTCGGAGTTTGTTTTGATTCGATTCTTTTGCAACCAGGGTTCTTAAGTTGAACTTTCTGGTTAGATCTTTTATTCGAGATTTCCCTGTGCATTAGATGAGTACTTATTGTATGCTTGTTGTTTGTCTGCGTTAGATCACCCGGAGTGCGCCGCTTGTTACTTGAATCTCTAGGACTCGCGGATCATCGACAAGGCAAGTAACACTTTGATCATACCCTTCTACTACCCGTTTTATGCATTAGATCTATTCCTCAAACACTTGCATGATTAGGATCTAATTAAATTGTGGGATGGGAAGTAGATTGAGGTAGTACCTATTACTGTTTTACTTATGAAACCTTGGGAGTTACTTCTCGTTTGCTTGTTCATGCTATGCTATGCTAGTAGGCGTGGATTGGGTGAGTGAATATCCATGACAGATGTGAGATTGTTAATTAATGGTTTATCTAAGGTGGCAACCTAACACACATCTGGGTGGATTGAGGCACTGGTTTCTATCGAGACTTGCTGTATTTCTTGGACCGCCACCCGGGCTCTAAGGGATCATAAGATTATTCAAGCTGGAAACTTCCGTGTGCAGCCACAAGCCAATTATGGGCTCTGGCGTAGTTGACTAAGTCGTCGAACTCTTACGGGTAGGCTAGCTGATGTAGGGGATGTAGGTTGATACGGTCTACCCACATGTAAGGTGCTAAGCGCTTACGAAAGACTATGTCTCGGTCATCCGTTTCTCAAACACCATGTAGTCACGAGAACCAAGCGGAGGCGATCGAGTCTTAATGGGGAAAAGTCGCAAACCTCTGCAGAGTGTAATAAACTAATCATGATTAGCCGTGTCCCCGTTATGGACGATTTGAGTATCCGGTATTTGATTATCATGTGAATCTCAACATGTTACTTCTAAATAAAAGCTATTGGGTTTTGATGAGTACTTTTAAATTGGGATTGAGGATCTGTCAACCATCTTCAATGTTTAACAACCACCATGATAGTTAAATAAAATTATTCCTTTGATGTAGGGAAAAATCAGCTTTATGCAAATGTAACCGTAGAGCCTTACCACCAGCCAAATATGCATGTAGTATAGGCTTATTCATTCATTGCTCTTTATGTGTTACATTGCCAGCATATTCCATGTGTCAACCCGTTTTCGGCTGCAACTTTTACGTTGCAGACTTTTCGAACGACAGTAAGGTGTTAGGTCGTGGTTCTATACTCGATGATGCCGTTGGAGTTGATGGACTCGCTTATCTTCCAAGCCTTCCGCTGTTATCATTAGATGGCCTTAAGCCATATTTTTATTCAGTTCCCTTGTGGACATCGATGTAATAAGTGTGTGATTGCTACTCTGCTATAAATCCTTCGAAGTACTGTGTGGTGTCAGCATTACTGATCCAGGGATGACACTGAGCACAGAGCGCTAGATCCATTCGGGTCTGGTCGCTACAATCACTTAGGAGAAAATTTTACTCTCTTCAACAAGGAGATAATGGCAACTCAAATCACGAGGCCCCACCTGTCCAGCAGTAACTCGCTGTCAAATCACACAGCCCTACATTTGCAGCAGCCTACTCCCTCGTCTTCTCGCGTCTCTGTCGAACCGACTAGGTGGAACTGTCCCGCCGCCTACCGGGCAGGAAAAGCCCCGCCCTCGACTTTTAAATAGTATACAATATACTAATTTTGTATCCATGGATTGCGCCCGCGCCATGGAGCAAAGCGTCTAGAAAACGGCGGCACACATGTACGGAGTATACAGCACGCCCGTCGCATTCGCGTCGCACCCCATACGGTCGGTCGGTTTGGCACGCTGCTCTCCGAATGGAACGTGCGTCTTATTGCGTTCGCACACACATGTGGGACGGCAATTGAGAACCGACCATAGGCACACTCCCCGGCCCCGCAAGTCGGGTGACTTAATAGAAGAGGGAGACGAGCGATAGTACTAGAGAAGTGTTGTACTACGTTGGTGCCTGGACGATCCCTGCAAGACACGGAAGATCAGTTCGTCCATGCATGTGACCAGACCCAGCAGACACGCCTGGATTGGCTATCGTCTACATATCGTGTAGGCTGTGTTGTACATGGCTGTAGTTGTGGTGAGAAATCTAAAAAAAGGTTTCTTGTCATCTCGCAAAATTATGTGTGATGTGCTTCGGATCACTGCGAGGGTTAAACAGCGAAAACTGAGTTGGGCTAGTCATTGGGGGCACATGCATGAACAGTGAGTACTCGGCTGCTATCTAGGTCAAGCCGGCTATGTTAATTAGGAGATCTATCGACGGACCACTTTTCTACGAGTTTATCTTTAATTTGAGCTTTGTTCCTCGTCTAGTTTGTCCGTCGGGATTCATGTTGTCTCCTTTGGGCAGTGAGGTTACGATTTCTTGTCATGTGGCATTTTTTCGTGTTATATGTTATAATCCGCGCTTCAGATCAAAATAGCGACAAGCTGCGCCTCCGACCCGTGCATGAAGACTTCTTGACAGTCATTGACGAGGTCAAGCCGGCTCTGGTAGACAAAAGAAAACTAAGTACTAGTCCACTATATAGGCAGGAGCCTCCGCGCTTGCTTGCTAGTGTTGCTCTCTTGACACTGTCTCGGCCTCTCCAGATCTAAACACGACAGCGTTGGCCACACACTCTCTCTCTCTGCTCACCGCTGGTCACAGATCCAGCCGGATCCTCTCCGTCGGGGAAGGTGAGAAGGTGCAACGTTCACGCGGTCGTCCTCGGCGACGGCTCTTACCCACTGCTGGGCGCGTCCCGATCAGCCTGCCTTGCCGTTCTCTCCCAAGCACCGCTGGTGAGGGGGGGCCTCTGAGCCCTTCTTCCTCGCTGCCATAGTGTGGGCAGATCCGGCCTCCCGCCGCCCACCTAGCGACATCCCGGCGACCATCAGGTATAACTTCCTTCGAAACCGGCCTTGCTCTACTTCTCGAGCTCCTGACGTCGCTGCATTTGTAACTTTTACTATTTCTCAGGCCCCCTCGTAGATAGGATCGATCCGCTGTTAGAAAACCACCTAATTTTTTTACATTTAAGAGGTAAAACTAGTTCATGCACTCGAATCTAGTACTACTTGGTTCAAACCAGGAAGAAAGGGGTGGGGGTGGGGAGGATTTGTTACCTGAATCTAGGACTTGGTCGAAAGAGGAAATAATGGGGACGAAAAGTAGCAGAGACTGGTTATCCAACTGGTCTCTAGGTCTAATAGGGAAATAAAGGGAAACGCAGTACAAACTCAATATAAACCTGATCTATTGGTTGAAAAAGGAAAGAAAGTGGGGACTGGGGGACAAGTCAACAGAGTAAGTCCAGCACTAGATTTGCTAGCCTCACACAGTGGCCCTGTTTGGATAATCTAACACAGTTAAAGTTAGAGTTATTTTCTAACCCACTCTAACTCAAATAAGCACCTCTCCACGGGGATAGTTGGGTTAGATGGAACTAACCCACTCTAACCCTACCTGTTTGGATACTTTTGGGTTATTTAAGCCCCCAACTAACCCAAACTAGCTCTAACCCCATGATCCAAACATGGCCAGTATAAGGTGGCTATACCGAACAAAAATGGGACCAACCCAGATATCCTGTTCTGATGTTTGTTGCCCCGAGCCACTCTTATGTAATGCCACTGGTAAAATGTAGCGATCGCCTTTATTAAAAGTAAGGACACGTTAAACCAATGTTGTTTTCAATGTAATGCCTCCAGTAATATGAATCAATGGCACTTCTTTACATGTCCTGCTAAAATTTCCCATTAAGATAAGTTGGTTCTTTTCGTTAGAAATGCAACTGTCCTGGTCCGCCTACTCTCCCGTGCCCAAAGTAATGTCGTATTTAACGGTTGTCATAGTTAATCCTAATGCCCACACTAATATCTAGCAATGCCACTGCTTTAGAAATTGCTACTGTCCTTGTAGGATTGCCATTCAGATAAGGAACATGCTTCTTTTAATTTGATGCATGTTTCATCACTTGTTAGTCACCCTCCTTTCCACCTTTTTTATGCAAACATAGATATACATTTAACGCTCGATCTTACTTGAACTGCACAAATGATATCCAAATTATAGTTGAGCATTCCAAGAGCTTCACAACAAACCTTGATGTTGCTCAATTTTATCGCAACTAATGAAGAAGAAGCTCTGTGGGTTTCGTTTTCTGATGGAAATGGAACCGGGGCTGGAGCCCTTTTCTTAAAAAAAATTGAAGAAGAAGCTGCTAGCTCATGGGGCATTGCTTCATTTTAGGTGAACTGCACCAAAAGGTCCCATGAATTGAATCATCCATGTTGGTGACTGAAAGAGCCAGCTTGACATCGATCTAAGCACCCGGCCTCCATCCTTGCGATGCACGGTACACCTCGTTCGCCACCTGCTCGACCCTAGTGTCACTGATAAAATGAAGTAATAATACAGTTAAAATAGAGCGAGTGTCATCTCTATCATTTCATTTCCAATGTAGATAAAGAAAGTGCTTCTCTTGGTTAAAGTATGTTTCATCAACTAGTCCCATTGTTAATGTTTAAGCGTTTCTGCAAACTAGGTGCTTAATTTTAGTTGATATGTACAAAAATAGAGATTTGAATGTCTCAAGGCGCCTCCTTGTACTATTGCTATACACTGATGTTCATCACTGGCAGAAGGTGTATCTGGGAGACTTGGGACGATGTCCAGTATGAGGCGTACCGTATGAGGCGTCGCAGGGCCCATCTCGCCCTCGCAGCCTGGCATACTATGATACTATTGCAATATTTTCTTATATTTATTTTGTGTGTTTCATCAACTAGTGCCACTATAATGTAATCACGCTTTTTCATTATCTATGCAAGCAGGGTTATTCAGCTGCATTTTGGTGGAACTGCACAAATGTACGTATGGAACCGGCATATATGCAGAGTGCGAGGTGTGCCAAGTAAAAATTACTGACACCAACCATGTTGCATGCACGCACTGGCATCCACCACAACCAGTGGGATGTGTGGCGCTCTCTGTGGATGGATCTTTCTCGGCAGCAAATCCTCTAACCAAATACTAGTAGCTTATATTGGCAGTTTTCTAGGGAGTACTCTTTCCTGAAAGAAGCACCAATCTATTTTTATTTATTTGTACACCGTGTCACAACTTTGACCCAAAGGTCCAGAGCTATTTTAGGGTGATTGGCGTAGTACTCGGAGACTGATTGTAAGCATGATATTCATTAGCTGTCACACTGATTATAAGCATGAGCAGGTGGAAGATTAGGTTAGTGCGAAGCTTACCTTAAACCCTACCGCCGCCGTTGAAACGAGGCGAGCGTCGAGAGAACCATGGAGAATGCCGGGGAAGCGACGTCGCGCCATCCGGCCTCCTCTTGCGGTGGGAGAACGAATACTCTTGTGGCTCCGGCTGGCTCTGCACCCTCGCAAACGACACACCATACTCGATCGATTCGTTATCCTCTGGGTGCTCGACCTTCGACCTGTACGCCCACCACCTCCGCCTGACTGTCGCCTCGGGCGAATCTGTCTACTCCATCGCCCATAGGAGATACTCGATGAACTCGGAGGACTGCGGCGTGACTGCCACCGAGGAGTACATGTACATCGCCACCCTCATCGCCGCCGTCTCGCTCTTTCGCATACATTGCCACATGGCCCGCACCGTCCTCTAAATCTCCCACTCATTGTCAAACCAACTAAGGATCTCCTTCAACCTGGCTAACTTTGCCTGGTCGCCGCAGGTGATCTGCTGATTATTCTGCATCCTCTTCCATAGATGTCGTTCGAGTGGTCCGTGCTAGCTTTGGAAGATGCGAGGAGAGCGGTGGTCTTGCATTAGAGAAGAGGGAGAGGAGAGGAGGTGGTTTTGGAATGGAGATGATGGAGAGGAGAGGAGGTGGTTTTGCAATGGAGAGAAGATCAGAAGAGGGAGAGACGAGACGGTGGTTTTGGAATGGAGATGATGGAGAGGAGAGGAGGTGGTTTTGGAATGGAGATGATGGAGAGGAGAGGAGGTGGTTTTGCAATGGAGAAGATCGAGAGGGAGAGGCGAGACAGTGGTTTTGGAATGGAGATGATGGAGAGGAGAGGAGGTAGTTTTGCAATGGACAAGATCAGAAGAGGGAGAGGCGAGATGGTGGTTTTTGGAATGGAGATGATGGAGAGGAGAGGAGGTGGTTTTGCAATGGAGAAGAGGGAGAGGAGCGTGCGGCAGCGATTTAGGATTAGGCGAGAGGGCGTAGCTATGACTGGATCAAAATCAAAATCAATTTACCCTTCAATTAAGAAAGCGACCCCACATTAACTAGTCTCCCTTTTATTCTGGGTCATAATTGACCATGATTTTCGCACATAAAATATATGTTATATGTTGCAAAAATAATATAATTTGAAAGTACATTCAGATACGAACCAAATGATACAATTTTTGGTGACATGCATTCACATTTTGCTTGTCACATACAGTACGTGGTCAAACTTTGACCCAAAATATGCAAAAAAAAAACTTCCAAGACCAGCGCCGCTCTTCTGCTCTTCTCCTCTTAAACCACCGCCGCTCCTCTCCTGTTCCAATCTAAATCCAGCGCCGCTCCTCTCCTCTTCCATTTCAAAACCACCGCCCCTCCTCTCCTGTTCCAGTCCAAAACCAGGGTCGCTCCTCTCCGGTTCTAATCCAAAACCAGCGCTGCTCCTCTCCTCTTCCATTCAAAAACCACCGCCGGCGAGTGAAGGTGCTATGGAGAAGTAGATCGATGGAGGAGTACAACCGATACGTGAGGATCGCAGACGGCGACCCTGTGAAGCTAGCTAGGATGTTGGAGATACCGTCTTGGTTTGACAACAAGGACCAACTAGCGGCGACGGCAACATCCATGGCCAAATATCTGCAATAGAGCGAAAAGGCGGCGATACTCCCAGAGGGAGTCGGGCCGGAGTACATAGAGCTGCTCCTCTGGGCCATGGAGCAAAAGATTCACCGAATCCGATCGTGAGGGAGCAGTGGTGGGAGTATCGATCTCAGATGGAGCATCCACCAGAGATTGAAGGATCGAGCATCTGAGGGTGCCGTTTGTGAGGTTGTCTGCGCCAGAGCGAGCGGTGGAGTCTTCTTCGATCGAACCCAACTGCAAGAGGAGAAAAGCAGTTGGCTCGGCGGCGCTTCCCGCCATCGTCTCCCTCGCCGTTCACATCGTCTCACGGGCGGCTGTCTGCCGCCGAGGAATAGGAGGGCTGCCCCAGCCCAATAGTCGGCGGGTTGTGAATTGTCGGGAGGAGCTTAGGGTTGTCGATGTTTGCAGGTTCTGAATTGTGTTTTGTGTTGTGTATTTTGAGAGTACTTTCAGATATGAATGTCTTTTGAATTTCAGATTTGCAGATTGAGCATATGAAGAATTTTATGAATTCTAGAGATCTATTTTAGCACTTAAAAAATGTAGTTTCATAGGAGTATAAAAGTGCTGACGAGAAGAAACGCAAGTTTCAGTTTCAGATAAGAAACGCAAGTTCGATTTCAGATAAGCTGCAACTTTCAGAGGCAGATCATTTATAGTAACACGTCCTTTTCAAACAGGGTTAACATCATGTTGGAAGTTTTATTAATGGTAGAAAATGCAACTACCAGCCAGTTAACATCATGCTGATCAACATTCATGCATAGCACATCTTCATATGATGCACAGTCAAAATGCCCACACAATGTCGAGTGTGCGAAACACAGAGAAAACGAGGGACGAAGTTTTGGCAAGTGCTGAACGTGGTTTTAGGCTGCCTTGTCTAGGCTTTCATTTTTAACATGCGCATCCCATGACCTCGGATGGGAGGGCCTGTTTGTATTTTCTTAGGGCCGTCATGTATCGACCGGCCTATGGACCTCCCATCCGAGGTTTTATTTTTGGCAGCCCAATTTATGTTTTTTTTGAAGAAAACGCAGAGGTCTATTCTATTTTTCTATATAAGAATAGGAACGCCAGGTACAACTTATGTTTCCCTTCTAACTATATTATATATATTTAAAATATTTTATATGTTATTATATATTATTTTATTGTCATCATATATTTAACAGATACTTACCTATGTAAGAAAACAATATCCCACATCTTATTAACTTATAAAATAATTTCTTAACAAAATAAAATCCTGGATTGTTTTGTACGAAAATCCTAGTGATTGTGTACAAAAGCTTGGTAAGATTTAAGGACGAATGAAATAATATCACTTATTATTTAAATATATTTATAATAAAATGCTCAGCCCTTTTTTATTTTTTGATAACATTGCTGGCCCAACCCAACATTATAATTAGAATCAGCCCAGCAAAATCGTGTATCTAGATAAGGTGCAAATGGCCTGTAATATTTTAGGAAATAAAATAAATGGGCCGCATGAATGCTACATTAATTGTTCACCCAGCCCAGCTAATGGCTGTAATTCAAAAAAAAGATCAAATTGGCTGTAAATTCTACGGCATAAAAAAAAGGCGTAAATTCTGAAAAATGGGTTGAATATGTGCCACATTTTGGAGGCTGAAATGTGGGCCAATAGGTGAAGCCAGCATAATTAGTTGTCAATTTAGTCAACAAATGATTCTGACATGTTAGCCGTTGGATTTACATCCAACGACCGGCATCCATCTTCAATCTCTCGTCTTCTTCCACCAGCGCCACCGAGACCACCTCCCGCCTCCTGCTGCTAGCAGCTCTGCTTAGAACGCTTCGCTATGAAGCGCTACTCCACCGTTGGCCAGGCCATCCCTCCATCCCTCCACACCTCCTGTTCTTCTCCACCGACCGCCGAACCACACCGCACTAGAACGATTAACCCTCGTACACCTCTCCGTCTGCGACTCTACTCCGCGTCTTCCCATCTCCGGCTCGTTGCTGTCCGGGGCCTGCCGTCGTCCACCACCTTGGATGCGCTCAGGCGGCGTGGTCAATGTGGTCCTGACGACACCATTGGAAGTAGGCTGTGCATGGAGAGGCGACAGCTGGGTCCATGGCGCACACAAGAAATGCCTCCTTATTACGCGCAAAATAATGATTCCTCCACGACATGCAGGACCAACCGGAAGGGCCTCTGTATTTCGCAAAAAAAACGTGCCCCCCACTGACTTGTCGGACCCACCGGCTATCTTCGCACACAAGGAAGTGCCTCCTTATTACGCACAAAAAATGAATACTCCCCCTGCCAGCTGGAACCCAGCATACTGGGAGGCTAACTTGTGGGACTACCAAGTTGACGGGGACGGAAGGCTTTGTCAACTTAGTCAATATGAACGATTTTAGCTCCTGTTACCGTACGATGTTCATCCAACGGTTGTAGCGCTTCTTCAACCTCTGGTCTTCTTGCTCCAGCCGTCCAAACCAGCGCCGGTCGTGCCGCGTGCTCCTGCCTCCCGTAGCCGGCTGTGATGCCGCGGAGGCCTCACCGCCCCCTACTACTCCCACCGCTGGCCACGCCATCCCTCTACTCACCCACACCCCCTGTTATTCTGCGGCGACAGTAGCCTAACACCTCAGCCGAACCAGTGAACCCTCGTACTCCTCTTTGCGTGGGCATCCACTGCTGCGTCTTACACGGCTCCGAGTCGTCCCCTTCCTAGGCCTCGCCGTCTTCCACCGCCGTGGTGCTCTCGGCGCGGCGTGGTCAACGTGGTCAAGCAACGACTTCCATCGGACGTGGACTGTACGTGGAGAGGCTGATAGCTGGGTCCACGGTCGCAGCAAGAAGTGCCTCCTTATTACGCGGAAAATAATGATTCCTCCACCTAACAGCGGGGACCCACCGGACGGGCCACCGTATTTCGTGAAAAAAAGTTTCCCCCTGACTGTTAGGACCCACCAGCTACATCTTCGCACGCAAGGAAGTGCGTCCGGGCAAAAAAGCGATTAGCCCCACATTGCTGGGACCCACGGATACATCTTCGCACGCAAGGAAGTGCGTCTAGGAAAAAAAACGATTCGCCCCCCTAACTGCTGGGACCCACCAGCTACATCTTCGCACGCAAAGGAAGTGCATACGGGCAAAAAAAAAAACGATTTGCTGGGACCCACCAGCTACATTTTCGCCGCAAGGAACTGCACGACGGTCGGGACCCACCGGTCAAAGCGTCGTGGCGTTGTCATTCTGGTCGTGACGTGTACATACATATATCTTGGTGGATGTAGAGGCGGCGCGTGTCGTAGTAGAGGCGCGACGTAGCATGTACACGCGTCGTCTGATGGCGAGGTGCAAGAAAGAAAATCTGACCCGCATACATACATACGGGAAGGGTCTCGAACGCCTACTCGCACATACGTACATGGCTGGGTCGGAACGGAGAAACAGCGTCGTTGTCGTGTTCATGGGGAGGCAACGGAAAGCGTCGTGTTCATCAGGAGGCAACGGAATGTGTCATGTTCATTGGGAGGCAACGAAATGCATGGAAGCCAACCGGCTGGGTCGGACGGAATGCGTGGTCGTGTTCGCCGGGAGGCTTGGATGGAGCAGGCGATGAAGCGAGGCTGGCGTAGCACTGCGGAGAAGCGGACCTGCTACGGTCGAAGCAGGGGCCTTGTTGATCGGGAGGGTGTGGCGTGCCGCAAAACGGAGGAAAAAGACCTCCTACGGTCGAAGCGGGTCTGTTGATCGGGAGGGTGTGGCGTACCACAAAATGGAGAAGCGGACCTCCTACGGTCGAAAGGGGTCTGTTGATCGGGAGGGTGTGGCGTACCGCAAAAGCAGACGAATCGTACTTGTGTTGGGCGCTTCACGGTCAAGCAGGGGTCCTGTTCGCCGGGAGGGTGTGGCGTGCATAAAACAGGACTCCACGGATCTTGTTCATCTCCACTGTCGACCTCCTCCAGTCTCCACGGGCTACCGTCGACCTCCTCCAGCCTCCGCGGGCTCCTGTTCATCCAGCCTCCACCGCGCGCTACTCCACCGGCTACTGTTCAACCACCCCTCCACGGGCACCCCTCCGCCGTCTACTGTTCATCCAGCCCTCCACACCACGTGGTCCTGTTCAACCACCCCTCCACGGCCACCCCTCCACCGTCTACTGTTCATCTAGCCCTCCACACCACGGGGTCTTGTTTCATCCAGAGGCAACGCCACCGCTCCTTGTTCATCAACCCCCCACCCCCCATAGCGCTCATTGTTCATCAATCGATCGGCTTGATTAGCGGCAGCGAAGGAATGCTCCATCGGGTTCGATTAACAGCCATCGATCGATCGCTCTGTTCGATGACGCGTAGCCTCTTTGTGCTGTCCTTTCGGGTTCGATTAGAGCCAACGCCGCACACCTGCAGCGTCGTCTGAGAGAGAAACACACATCGCTTCGGCCCCGACCTCCCACCGTAACAGCAACACCTCGAAATTTTCCTCCCCTCGCTTCTACCACGGTTTTTCCGTCATGGATAGCCCAAAGAATGTCATGCAAGCTGCGTCTCCGGTCCGCCCAGGCGAAAAGCCCATTTTACATCATGATTTTTGTCATAAAGTAGGGCCCACCACATCTATGATGATACGGGTTTTGTCACAATTATCGTCATAGAAGTGTCATATGTATGACAGAAATTTTTTTCGTTCGGCCCAAAATGTCACGGATGTGTCTTTTTTTGTAGTGTGACTGAGATGAGAAAAGCTGGTATGAACTCGACCTCTCTTGTTTTTGTAAATATGATGAGTTCATCGTTCCTGATTCAGCTTATTATGAATAAACATGTTTGCAATGACAATTGGAGATCATAGTTGCTTATGCCATGCTTGATTAGCTATGAGTTATAATGGTTTACCTTGCGTGCCAACATGCTAGTAAAATGGTTGTGATGTGGTATAGTGGGGTGGTATCCTCCTTTGAATGATTTAAGTGACTTGACTTGGCACATGTTCACACATGTAATTGAAACAAATCAACATAGCCTTCACGATATTTATGTTCAT
>JAHIAM010006139.1:0-41484 GCA_021605205.1 Aegilops longissima | reverse complement strand
AGAACCCTCCATAGAGTCGCGCAAACCTCTCAAGTGGTTCAGCACGCCCATCATCTTTGACATTGAGGATCACCCGATCGCATCATCGCGGGTCGGGTGCTTGCCGATGTTGGTATCACCAACTATGCGCAACCTCAAGGTCACAAAGATGTTGGTTGACGGCGGGCCGCCTGAATCGATCTCCTCTCGCAGGCTTCGTAAACTTCAAATCCTCGACAACAGAGCTCAAGAGACCGGTACTTTCCAAGGAATCAACCCAGGAAGGAGCAAGCCCAAAGGGAAGATCACGCTGCCGTAACATTTGGCAGCGAGCTCAACTTCGAACCGAGGGGGTCACGCTTGACGTTGTCGATTTCCCATTGCCCTACAATGGCATACTTGGTCGCCCAAAGACTTGCCAAGTTCATGGCAGCCTCTCATTATGCTTACAACTTACTCAAGATGCCCGCCCGATAAGCGCCATTTCTGTCCATGGCGACAAGAAAGATGCGCTTATCTCGCGCCGACAAGATTTATCGATGCAGCAGCTGCGACGGATAGAAAATCACTTGCCGCTGAAGCTCCCGGGGAAGAAGACCACCAAGTCCGCAAGAGCTCGATGCCCACTCCGCAAGCGCACCTCTTTGAGTGCTGCGCTACCGCCGAGGACGCACCATCGAGCTCCACCGCAAGTGCAAGAAGAAGATGGCAGCTCCCCAAGACCAAGAGAGTGCCCGCTAAGGAGGACGGCACCGGTGGTACCTTCACCATCGCCACTCTAGACCCTAAATAGGAAGGCGAGCTCTTGTTTTCTCATGGGCGAATGTCGATGTGTTTGCATGGCAACCATCCGACATCCCCGTGTTCCTGTGAAAGTAATTGAGCACCACCTAGCTGTCTGTCCTCACGCCGCCCCGCCAAGCAAAAAAATCAGGAAGCAGCAAAGGAGCGCCAAGAGTTCATTGCGTAAGAAATTAAGAAGTTGGAAGCAGCATGCCTTGTCGAGGAGTCCTCCATCCCACGTGGTTGGCTAATCCGTAGTTGTATCGCAAGGCTAATGGGAAATGGAGACTTTGTATTGACTTCACAGATGTTAATAAAGCTTGTCCCAAAGACCCATTTCCTTGCCGCCAGATAGACCAGATTGTTGACTCCACAATGGATGTGATCTGCTTTCATTTCTTGATGCATATTCAGGATATCATCAGATCTTCATGGCGGAAGAGGATGAAGAGAAACCGCATTCATTACACCATGTGGCACATAATGTTTACACGGATGCCTTTCGGTTTGAAGAATGCTGGTTCAACATTTGCAAGAGTAGTTCACGACGCTTTTGAGCCACGACATACGTAAATGTAGAAGCTTACATGGATGACATAGTGGTCAAGAGCAAGGACAAAGCAACTCTGGTTCAAGATTTGATGAGACTTTGCAAATCTGCAAGATCAACCTTAAGCTCAACCCCGAGAAGTGCGTGTTTGGAGTCCCTTCCGCAAGCTTCTCGGTTCTTTGTATCTCAGCGGGAATTGAAGCCAATCCCGACAAGATTAAGGCCATTGAGCAGATCAAGCACCAAAGCGCGGCAAGGATGTATCGAAGACTTGCCGGTTGCGGGTTGCTCAAGAGGTTTATCTCTAAGTTCTGTTGAGCCGCCGCCATTTTTCAAGATTTTGAAAAGGCAGGTCCAATGAAATGGACTCGGGCGGAGGCTGCGCTGCAGACTTGAAGAGATATCTGTCCTCCACTCCAATACTTGTCGCACCTAGGCCACAAGAGAAGTTGTCTATATATAGCGACAACCAATCAAGTGGTTAGTGATGCTAGTAGCGAGAGGGAGGCGGATGATGAGCCGCAACCGAGACAAGCGATCCAGCGACAAGCAAGGGACTTCACCACAAGCTCGTCCCGACAAGGACAGATCTGCGCAGATTGCGATAAGATTCGTAAAAGGATGGTGCAGCGCCTACCATTTTTGCTAGTTCCCTTGCAGGGGCTAGATCAAGGTACTGCGTGTGCGTGTTGCTCTTCGCCTCCTCATGGCCTCAAGAAAGCTGCGCCATTACTTCCAAGCACATGAGATAACAGTTGTCACCGTCAAAGAGGATATTGCAAAATCCGTGTTTACAGTGCAGGATTGTCGAGTGGGCACTGAACTGTCAAGCTTTGGCCTCAAGTTTGAAAGCACTTCAACTATCCAAAGTAGAGCATTGGCAGAATTCATAGCAGAGTGGACGCCAACACCGATGAAGAAATTCCAGACGAGCATCCCCGCCAAGGAGGCAAATAAAGAGTGGCTGATGTACTTCGATGGTGCCTTCTTGTAAGGCGCCGTGCCGGGTGGCTGCTTATCGCACCCACCGGAGAGCACCTCAAGTACATAGTCCAGATGCATTTTCCCAAGGAACAAGCAACAAACAATACTGCAGAGTATGAAGGTTTGCTTGCCGGTCTCAGGATAGCGGTGGACCTTGGGATCAAGAAGCTCATTGTCAGGGGTGACTCACAACTTATCGTCCGCCAAGTAAACAAAGATTATCAGAGTCCGTTGATGGAAGCATACGTCGATGAAGTGAGGAAGCTAGAAGAACACTTTGAAGGCCTGCAAATGGAACATGTTCCAAGAGCACAGAATGACATTGCTGATGGCCTCTCAAAGTGTGCCACACTCAAGTTACCTGTGGAACCAAGAATTTTTGTGCTCAAGCTGACTCAACCAACCATAACACCATCAATTGGGCAGAATAAGAAGAGGAAGTTGATTTCTGGCGACTACTTTCCGGCAGAGCTCCCTGAAGCCGCCGCCAAGAAGGTCCTCAAAATCAACGCAAGTATCGCTGAGGAGCAGTCTGCTCCGACAAGCCCTAGGGTTTGCTTCTCTGAAGCTGACGCCCCGACAAGCTCTCGCTCCGCAAGCTTGCCGGGATCATCAAGCTCCGCTGAGCGATGATTCATGCCGTAGAAGCTGATGTTCCTGCAGCGATAGATGTGCCTTTAGTCCTTGTTGTCGAGCCGCAGGCTCCAGCATGGGCGCAGCAGATAGTTCATTTCCTTCAGACAGGAGAACTTCCCGAAGAACAAGAAGAAGCGGAAAGAGTAGCCCAGCAGTCAAGTATGTACCAGTTTGTTGACAACATCCTGTACAAAAGAAGACTCAACGGTGTGAAATTGAAGTGCATTTGCCGGGAAGATGGACATAAGCTGTTGGAAGAGATACACGGAGGCATATGTGGTCACCACATCGGCGCAAGAGCACTTGCCGCAAAGCTTTCCGCAAGGTTTCTTCCGCCGAAGCCTCCAGATGCAACGCACAAGTAACCAAGTGTGAAGCGCTGGCCCATTCCAAACAGATACACCAGCCAGCTCAAGCTCTCCAGACGATCCCTTTATCCTGCCCTTTTCGTCTGGGGTCGACATCCTCGCCCTTCCCCGATCTGTCGGGGCTTTGAGTACTTGTACGCCGTAATCGACAAGTTCACAAAGTGGCCGGAAGTGGAGGCAGGAGGAAGGTGACAGACAACAAGCAAGTTCTTCAGTCAATTGTTTGCCGCTTTGGGATACCTAACAGGATCATCACCGACAACGGCACACAATTCACGAGCCGCACCTTCATGCACTACGCCCAAGATCTTGGCGCCAAGATCTGCTTTTGCTTCGCTGCTCATCCGAGAAGCAACGGTCAAGCGAGAGAGTGAACGCTGAAGTGCTGCGACTCAAGACCAGAACTTTAGACAGGCGCGCAAGTGCGGAAGAAACTGGATCAAGGAGCTGCCGGTGGTTCTTGGTCGATCAGACGACGCCAAATCGAGCCACCGCCGACACCTTTTGCTCTAGTCTATGGAGCAGAAGCAGTTCTCCCCACGGAACTCAGATACGGATCGCTTCGAGTGCTCGCTATGATGAGTTTGAGCAAGAGCAGCTGCGATAAGATGACGCGCTGCTCCTTGAGGAGGATCGCCTTCAGTTGCTGTCAGACGAGCTGCTCGCTACCAAAGAAACTTTGCGCCGCTACCATAGCCGCAGAGTTAACGCCAAGCTTCGAGGAAGGCGACCTTGTTCTTCGCGCGCTCAATCCGCCAAGAATTCCAACAAGTTGACGCCAAGCGGGAAGGCCCTTATCGGTGAAACGAAGTCACAAGGCCCGCGCTGTCCGCTTTGAGACTGAATATGGCGCTCCGTGAGCAACTCCTGAATATAGAGCATCTTCGTAAGTTTTACCGATAGGGCGCGGTTGTCGGAACCTGCTCCGCAACCACCCTTTGTACAAGTCTTGCCGCTGTTGCATGTAATCCTTTGTACAAAGCCGGGCAGACCTCTGCATCAAGAAGCCTATGTGTTAAGCAAAGATCGCCAAATTCATGCTTTCATAACCTATTTGCATGTATTATCCGACATTTTGTGCAGCATTAACACCGTAAGCATTGATAAGCCACTAGGCTCCATGACTTTATTTTCTTCTTTCTTCTCAAAAGAAAAGAAGGTTCATCCACCCACAAGTTAACCGGGGAGGAGAAGATAATGACGTGACCGCCAAGCGCCGCCGAGGAAATGATGCCTTGCCGAAGCAAACGATGTAAAAAGCTAAGTTGCCAAAGTTTAAGCAATCAGTTTTAAATTTTAAGTTATCTTCCTCGAACGATAGTACTTTGTATGGAAAACCTATGCGCCGAGGAACCGACTCATAGTTAGTTTGCGCTTACTTTGTTTCGAGTCCGCCAACAACTTAAGTGAGCTGCAACTAGCTGCATAAGGTTGCTTGTCGGAGGCGGCATCGCCAAAGAGGCTGCTGAAGTTCAAGACTCAGCGCCAAGGCAAGGATGCTCATACGACAAGTTCCCCAAAAGCGAGGGCACAAACATACAAAGGGAGAAATCGAGTAAAGGAAATAACACTGCATTCGATTGCCTAAGATAGAGTATATTATAAAATGACTTGTCGCAGATATAATGAATTGTTTTAAACATGATCTACAGCGACAAGAGAAAGATAAGCTTACGCCTAGTCCACGCGGTCGCCATCGAGCCTCTTGACTCCGCCACCCTGTCCACAATAGGTGCGATAAGGGCCTTGAGCGCTTCAACATCAGCAGATGGAGGCAGGGACTTGAGGACTTTGGTGAAATCGACGCCGGGTTGCGGAAGGCCACTTTCATCAAGACTTTCGAGAGCCCCGCGCAAACTTGGCGCGACTCTCCGCCAGCTGTTTTGGGATCTCCTCCCGAGTCACTGGAGACCCGCAAGACGCCTTGAAGAATAGGCTGAGCTTGACGCTGGGTTGGAGGTTCTCGCCGGTGGAGTACCCAAGATCCACCATCCCCAGCTCCATCACTCATTATGGATGCCGACGGCGGTGTCCACAAGACCTTCTCGTCCAAAGGCATTATGCTGTCTCTCGAGATTATTCTGGCAGTCACAGATTTGACAAAGAGCTCCTCGCTGGCCTTGATCTTCTCCAACAGGCCCGCTTCCCGCCTCCTTGGCGCCGGCCCAACGCCTCCGCCAAGGTGGTCGGGCCAGCCCAGATCAGCCTTGGAGTCCTTGGCGGCCGATCTTTGATCTTCTCAACAGACGACCCTGCAACTCACCCAGCAGTGTAGGCGTCCTTCGCCAAGGCTCAACCCGGCGACCTCCTCGGCGCTTCTTCTCGAGGGTGGACTCCAGCTGAGCCACCTCGCCTCCAATTCCTTCTTGGCGGCCTCGACAGCCGAGATCAGCATCCTTTGCCTCCTGGTGGCCCACTAATCGATTGCTCGCACACGGCGAGATCTTCCTCATACCGCCGAGGTTGATCCTCCGCTGCGCCACCACCTTCTGCGCTGAGAGCTTCGCCGCAAGCCTCTCGCTGTTTCTCGACCTCGCCTTCCCAAGATGAAGGCCGCGCGCCTCAGCAAGCTGCTCCCGCCTCCGCTATATCCCGGGAGTTTTTGTTGGCGCGCCGGAGCTCTTCCGCTGCTTTCCAAGTCAGCCCCGCCGCGACAAGCGCCTCCTCGACTCCAGCTTGGCTTGGCGGGCGCTAGAGCGACAACAACCTCCTTAGCAGCTGCTCCTCCTCAGCTCACCATCGCTGCTGCTCGAGCATCGACCAGCGACAGCCCGGCGGAGGCAAGCAGTTCCTGTCAAGGTCTCCTTCGCCGGTGCCCGGAGCTTGATGCCCATGGGAGCTTGATAAAGACACCTCGCCGCCTTCGATAGGCGCCGGGCTGGGGCTCTTCCGAGTCCGTGCGCATCGGTGGCGAGAGGATCGGCGTCGGTGTAGCGCCTCGGCGCCTCCGGGCCTCAGGCTGCCAAGGCGATCGCCGGATCCTCCCAGCCTCCGCGCCAAGAGCCTTGGTGGCCTCTCGCCGGGCGGGCACATCGGCGCCGCCTCCTCCTCCATGTTGGCGGCGCTGGCATTGTCGCCATGGAAGGCCCTCCTCGCCGCAGCCTCGGCCTCCATCGGATCTCCGCGGATGGATCTCGACGGTCAAAAAGAAAGAACAAGTCAAGCAAATGCTCAAAAAGAAGAATGTAAGAAAAGAACCCAAGGGAAATTCTCAAACACGAAGATTACCTGCAGAGGGTTCGCTGTCAGCGTCTCCACCACCGAGGATTGTCGGCGCTGCCCCTTGCCGGAGAAGATCCCTTGTCGGAGAGGCCTCCCTTGCCGGAGAGCGCCCCTGGCGGAGAGTTCTCCTTGTCGGGCGAAGTTGAAGCAGCAGAACTGGGAGTGACCTCCGTGCTTCCCGATGAGGCTGCTCGCTCCTACATGATTCAACAAACCAGATATCGCTGACGGAGAAGCACCCAAGCACACCTAACCATGAGAAGTAAACCAAACACTTACGCTGGGGCTGCGCTGGGGCTGCTCAAAGGGTTGCCGGTCCGCAAGGAGTCCCAGATGTGCCTCTGCCGCCATTGTGGGAATCATCCGGGACGACAACCACCGGGTCTTGGCCCTTCGACGCCTCCGAGCTAACGCCCCAAGAAGGAGAAGGTTCAGAGTGAAGCCACGATATAAAATAAAGCAATAAATTGAGGATTACAAGTAGCAGCGACAAGATCTTACTCTTCCTCTTCTTCCTCGAGCTGAGGGCGGAGAGATCAAATTCGGCCCGCGCGATTTAATTGGAGGAGAAGATTCTCTGACGCTTGGCGGATGCAGGGCTGCGACTTCGTAAGACCTCGCCCTGCCGCCATGGCGGCATGGGCGCCTCAAGGCAACAAGGCTTGCCGCGTAGAGCGCTGCTGGGCGGCGAGGCGGTTGTTGGGCCATCCGCCGCCCGCCACTTCTCCGGTCTTATGGGACGCCTCTTGGCGGGCCGCTGGCCTTCCCGCGCAAGCTACTTGATGGCGGAGGGGGCGCCCCGCAGGCTCATTCGGTCGGCGCTGGCTCAGCCTGCTCCTCCTCTCCGGCGAAGTTCTTCGGGTCGGCAAGGCTTGCCGCCAGATTTTTCCGCCTCGACGGTGAACCCAATACGCCGGGCGGGCGGCAGCCTATGCCGCCTCCAACCTTGTGGTGATGCGCGCCATCTCTTGATCGGTGGTGTCGCTGGTGAGCCGCTTGCTTGCCGGCGCGGATCGGCACTTCCGCCAAGTTGTCGAAGAACTGCTGCACGACGCCGCCGACGGGCTCCTCGCTAGTTGGAACGATTCCATGGGAATCGCACAACGGCATCATCGCTGGATGCTGTCAAGCGACGAAGTTGTTGCACAAGGGCACGACTTCGCAACATGAACCACTGGGTGATCCGTGATCATGCTTGAACAGCCCCGCGCATGCCGCCCAGCTCCAAGACAAGAAAATTCCAATTCAGACCCGGCGCAGCCTCATGATGTCCGCCAGATTTTGAATTCCCAAGCAGGCCTCCTCCTCTCCGCAAGGGCGCAATGTGGCGCGAAGGAAGTCCGCGCCAACAGCTCCTACGGTAAGCCCTGCTTGCCGGAGACGCAAAATCCTAGTCACGGCAATCTTCAACTTGTCGCCCTCCGCGCCAAGTTGCTCCAATCATTGCCGCAAGACTATGGGAGTTTGGCATGGCGGTGAAAGGCTGTGGCTCCTCCTCTAAGATCCAGCACCAGCCAGCTCTCCACTCCTCCCACTTGCTACGCAGATCTCTGTCAAGATATGCTTCCTTCTTGCCGATCCCTCGAGACCCATGCAATCCCTCCGCAAGCTGCTCTCTCTCTCTACGCTGGGCATGAAGTAATGACGGAAGAGTGCTACATTTGGGTGGACCCCGACAAAGTTCTCGTAGAGGTGTGCGAAAACGGCCAAGGTGAGGACGGCGTTGGGGGTGAAATCAAGGAGGCGGAGGCCATATGTGTTCATGACATCACAAAAGAATTCAGAAAAGGGCGGGCAGAGCCCGCAGTAGAAGAAAAGCGCGAAGAAGGGGTACCCGATGGAAACCTTCTCGAAGTGGCGGCGGAGATTACCTCGCGGCGCTGGATGCGCCTGCCTCCGCCGACTGTAAAAGATAGTACAGCTCCCGCAGCTCCTTCCTGCTGCAGGGGATCAAGAGGGCCTGCCTCCTTCGCAGGCCGCGAGCCGCTGCGCCGATTGATTTCACGCTTTTTCCTTGTCGGCCTTCGAGCCATGGGGAGAGGTGGTGGAGGAGGTCGACGGCGCGCAGGCACCGTGGCAATGGAGGGGCGGAGCGCCGATCTCTTTGGGCTCAAGAAGAAAGGGGAACGGCGGGGTTTCGGCGTGACAAGAACGGCAAGTGGGCGCCCGCCTCGTTCCCTCGCTTATAAAGGGGAGATGGGACGGCGCTCTGGTTTTCCTATTAAAGAAAGCCCCACGATCTCTCCCACGACGCCACGTCCGAACGTGCTGCTCGTGGGGACGGGTGGGTCCGGCAATAATCGCGAGATTCAGGCCACGCGTCTGCAGATCGCTTTTGGGCCTGGCCCAACAGAGCTCAAGGCCGTGGTGTGGCCTAGGCCCGGGGCTCTGCCGGTGTACTAGAGTAGGGGTACCCTAGTATCCCGAACTCGCACGGACAACAGCAGCACCCTGCGGGCAGGGCTGGCCTGGTGACCGCCAACTCCTCAGCCGGCTCCTTCGAGTCACTCAAGAACAAAGTATCATGGCCCCGCAAGAGGAGCTTGCCGGAAGACCACTCAAGGCACGGCGGAATAAGGCCCCTGCAAGAGGAGCTTGCCGGAAGGCTTGGTGAGCGCCAAGCTCCCAAGCCGACAGGTTCTCCGCTGCAAGGCGCTTGCCGCGTAGGCAACCTCTTCATCTCCGCCCAGCTCATCCGCCAACGTGTCGCCGCTGGGCTTTCCCAGAACGCTGGTTGATGGGCTGTGCAGCCAGCGGGAGCAGCGATGAGCGGCGCCGACAAGCTACCATCGTGGCAAACGGAGGCGCACTTGACGGTCCCTCATAACACTGCTCGCCGATCGAGACGGGCATTTATGACTCTTGTCCCTTGCCGCTAGAGTTAGGTATAGATCATCAGACACCGCATAAAGCGTGTACCAACCTCTGTTTTACTATCTTACCTTGTCTACTTGCCACCTGTGGTGACCCCTTATGCCTATAAAAGGAGGCCCAAGTGCAACGAGAAAGGGTTCGGTTCAGTTCGCCCGCTTAGTTCATTCAAGACTACTCGTGCTAGGTTTTGTAGCTTCCATTGCTCCCTAGCAAGAACACAAATAATCGACAAGCAGCAGAGGAGTGTTATCTCCGGAGAGCTCCGGTTGGGTAAATCTGCTCGGTGCATTGCTTCTATCTGCTTCTTCGCATTCTCCACCCTCCGAACCACAAGGGACTCGGTCCCATAGGTGTTCGTGGGTCACGATCAGCTTCCCGACACTAACCATAGCATGAAACATATGGATCCAAATCAGCCCTTACGGCAACGATAAACTAGGGTTTAAGCTTCATCACTCTAGCAACCCATCATCTACTTATTACTTCCCAATGCCTTCCTCTAGGCCCAAATAATGGTGAAGTGTTATGTAGTCGCCATTCACATAACACCACTAGAGGATAGACAACATACATCTCATAAAAATATCGAATCTAATACCAAATTCACATGACTACTAATAGCAAGACTTCTCCCATGTCCTCGTGAACAAACGTAACTACTCACAAAGCAGATTCATGTTCATAATCAAAGGGGTATTAATATGCATATAGGATCTGAACATATGATCTTCCACCAAATAAACCAACTAGCATCAACTACAAGGAGTAATCAACACTACTAGCAACCTACTAGTACCAATCCCGGACTTGGAGACAAGAATCGGATACAAGAGATGAACTAGGGTTTTGAGAGGAGATGGTGCTGGTGAAGATGTTGATGGAGATTGCCCTCTCCCGATGAGAGGAGCGCTGGTGATGAATTCCTCCCAAGGGAAGTGTCCCCTGCAGAATAGCTCGCCGAGCCCTAGATTGGTTCCGCTAAGTTCCGCTGTGGCGGCGGAGTTTCATCCCGAAAGTTTGCTTATGATTTTTTCTCGATGAAAGACCTCATATAGAAGAAGATGGGCGCCGGAGGGCCACCAGGCGCCCACAAGGTAGGGGGCGCCAGGTGTAGGGCGTGCCCCTACCCCCGTGGCTGTGTGGGCCCCTCCGTGAACTTCTTCCGCTGGATATTTTTATTATTTCCCAAAATGACTTTCGTGGAGTTTCAGTGACTTTTGACTTGTGCAGAATAGGTCTCTAATATTTGCTCCTTTTCCACTTAGAATTCCACTGCCGCATTCTCCTCCTTATGTAAACCTTGTAAAATAAGAGAGAATAGGCATAAGTATTGTGACATAACGTAATAACAGCCCATAATGCAATAAATATCAATATAAAAGCATGATGCAAATGGACGATCAACTCCCCAAGCTTAGACCTCGCTTGTCCTCAAGCTTAAAGCCGATAATGATAAATATGTCCCCATGTTTAGAGGTAGAGGCGTCGATAAAAACAAAATATGGACATGAAGGGATCATGATTATTCTCATAACAGCAACATAAATAGATATTGTCATATGATTTATTATGTTCAAGTAATAATCCACTCACAATGCAGAGTACGAATCATAAACTTTATTAAAAACCAACAAACTATAATCGCAGTCATTGAAGCAATTGCAATTTATCATAACATCAGAAAGAGTCTATGTCAGAGCTTAATAGCAAGTCCACATACTCAACTATCATTTAGTCCTTCATAATTGCTAACACTCACGCGATACTTGTGGTTACAGAGTTTTAATCAGACACAGAGAAAGATAGGGGCTTATAGTTTCACCTCCCAACCTTTTACCTCAAGGGTAATGTCAACAATAATAACTCATGCCTCCTACATCTAATTAGATATATCAATCAGGATCTTTCCAACACACCGTGCTTGCCAAAGGATAAAATGTAAAAAGGAAAGGTGAAGATCACCATGACTCTTGCATAAGGTAGAAGATAATGATAAAAGATAGGCCCTTCGCAGAGGGAAGCAGAGGTTGCCATGCGCTTTTATGGTTGGATGCACAAAATCTTAATGCGAAAGAACATCACTTTATATTGCCCCTTGTGATATGAACCTTTATTATGTAGTCCGTCGCTTTTATTTCTTCCACATCACAAGATCGTATAAAGCTTATTTCTCCCACACCAATCAATCATACATATTTAGAGAGAAATTTTATTGCTTTGCACCGATGACAACTTACTTGAAGGATCTTACTCAATCCATAGGTAGATATGGTGGACTCTCATGGCAAAACTGGTTTAAGGGTTTTTGGAAGCACAAGTAGTATCTCTACTTGGTGGTGAGAATTTGGCTAGCACGAGGGGAAAGGCAAGCTCAACATGTCGGAAGATCCATGACAATATACTTTATCTCAGATATAAGAAAACATAACCCATTACGTTGTCTTCCTTGTCCAACATCAACTCTTTAGCATGTCATATTTTAATGAGTGTTCACAATCATAAAAGATGTCAATAATAGTATATCTATATGTGAAACCTCTCTTTCCTTATTACTTCCTATTAATTGCAATGATGACCAAAACTATGTTTGCCAACTCCCAACAACTTTCAATCATCATACCCTTTCTATGTGAAGTCATTACTCTCAATAAGATCAATATGAACTCTTTGTTTCTTATTATTATTATTATTTCCTTTATTCACTCAAGATCATGGCAAAATAATCAAGCCCTTGACTCAACACTAATCTTTATTATATAGCTCACGGACTTGATTACATAGAGTGATCATAAAGCAAAACTCAAAGCTAGATCATGCCATAAACTTTATTCAACTAGATCAAGATACTACTAATAGGATCGAACTAAGAAAACGGTAAAGATAGGAGATGTGGTTGTGATACGATACCGGGGCACACCCCCCCCAAGCTTGGCAGTTGCCAAGGGGAGTGCCCATACCCATGTGATTATGTCTCCTTTGCTGGTGAAGAAGGTGGAGGTGTTGGATAGTCGCACATCGAGCATAAGAGGTCCTCCAACTTGCGAATAATGCCCTGGAGTGCAACGATATGCTCCTTCAACAAAATATTTTCACTTGTGAGATACTTGTTTTGAATACGAGATAACTCAATCATCTTGAAAGCTTCGATTTCAGTTGGGGTGAGAAAGTTGTGATCAAGTTGAAGGGTGTCTTCTGCTGCCGGAGATTGGTCCTCCGTGGCCTTCTTGATCCCTTCATCCTTTTTGATATCCATGGGTTCTTCCCTCTTCAGCTCTATCTTCATTAGCCAAGCATCTTTGTCACCATTGTTGGAGGAGGGAGACGACATGATGCCTGGCCTTGACAACCCCCGACAAAAACAGCTCAAACAAGAACAGAGGATAATTATGCGGATACGGAGTCAAAACCTTCGAAAATATATAATGAACTTTTACCGACCAAAATACGATCGCGTAAGAAAACAGAGTCCGAAGGCACACGAGGTGCCCACGAGGTAGGGGCGCGCCTCCACCCTTGTGGGGCCCTCGTGTCCTTCCCGGACTGCTACTTATTTTTCTATTTTTCTAAATATTCCAAAACGGAGAAATATTGCCTTAAAATTGTTTTGGAGTCGGTTTACTTACCGCATTCACATACCTACTCCTTTTCGACTCAAACGCTCCGTAGTGTCCCTTATGTATTCCTCCGGGGTTACGGTTTCAATAACATTGGTTTCAACATTTATTGGATTACTTGAGATATAGTGTTTGATTCTTTGACCGTTTACCACCTTCGGATTTTTGCCTTCGAAGTTGTTGATTTTTATGGCACCGGAACGATAGACCTCCTCGATAACGTAGGGTCCTTCCCATTTGGAGAGAAGCTTTCCTGCAAAAAAATCTTAAACGAGAGTTGTATAGCAATACATAATCACCTACATTAAACTCACGCTTTTGTATCCTTTTCATGCCATCTTTTGACTTTTTCTTTAAACAACTTGGCATTTCATAAGCTTGGGTTCTCCATTCATCAAGTGAGCTAATATCAAATAACCTCTTCTCACCGGCAAGTTTGAAATCATAGTTGAGCTCTTTAATAGCCCAATAAGCCTTATGTTCTAGTTCAAGAGGTAAGTGACATGCTTTTCAATAAACCATTTTATACGGAGACATACCCATAGGATTTTTATATGCAGTTCTATAGGCCCATAATGCATCATCAAGTTTCTTGGACCAATTTTTCTAGACCTATTGACAGCCTTTTGCAAAATTAATTTGAGTTCTCTATTACTCAATTCTACTTGACCACTAGATCATGGGTGATATGGAGATGCAATTCTATGATTAACATCATATTTATCAAGCATTTTACGGAAAGCACCATGAATAAAATGTGAACCACCATCATCATTAAATATCTAGGGACTCCAAACCTCGAAAAATAACTTCTTTAAGCATTTTAATAGAGGTGTTATGATCAGCACTACTAGTTGGAATAGCTTCTACCCACTTAGTAATGAAATCAACAACAACTAAAATATGTGTATATCCATTAGAGGCAGGAAAAGGTCCCATATAATCAAAGCCCCAAACATCAAATGGTCAATAACAAGTGAATAATTCATAGGCATTTCTTGATGTCTACTAAATTACCAATTCTTTGACATTCATCACAAGACAAGACAAACTTACGGGCATCCTTGAAGAGAGTAGGCCAATAAAAACCGTGTTCGGGAAGCTGATCGCACTCCACTAACACCTATGGGACCGGGCGGACCGAGCCCCTTTCGTTCGGTGGGGGCGGAGGTCGCACGAAGAGCAGATCGAGGCGGCTACACGAGCAGTTTACCCAGCTTCGAGCTCTCCGGAGAGATAATACCCTACCGCTGCTTATCTGATTGTATTGTGTTCTTGCTAGGGAGCGATGAGAGCTACAAGACCTAGCGTGAGTGTCTCTGGTTTCAATGAGCTGAACCCCCCACGCTATGCATGGGCCTCCTTTTATATGCTCAAGGGTCTCCGACAGTGGCAACGAGACAAGGGCAAAACGGAAAATGAGTTGCGGTTGGTACATCTACTTGTATAGTGTATTCTACCTAACTCGACGGCAAGGGACAAAGCATTAAATGCCCGCCCATGTCACCTAAACAAAGGCAACAGGACTGTCAGAGCGCCACCGCTGCCACGATGGCAGTCTTGTCACGCCGCCACCGCTGCTTCTCACGTCAAGACACAGCCTTCTTGACACGCTACCGAATGGCCCCGCGACACGCTGGTGGATGAGCTGGAGCGGGATAAAGAGGAGTTACTCGCCGCTGCAAGTGCCTTGCCGCTGCTGAATCTTGTCGCATCCGGAAGCTTGTCGCCTGGCCTTCCCGCAAGCCCTCTTGCCGGGTCTTGTCTTCACGGCCTTTGAGGGCCTTCCGGCAAGCCTCTCTTGCCGGGCCTTGTCTCCTTGGCTTAAATATTTTGTTCTTGAATGGCTCCAAAGGAACCACAGAGGACCTTGGCGGTCGCCAGAAAGCCTTGCCGCTGGTGTCAGAATCGCCTGCGGCACGAAGTTCGGGATACTAGGGTACCCCTACCTAGTACACCGACAGAGCCCCTCGGCTCGGGCTGACACGGTGCCGAAGCGCTGTTGGGCTAGGCTCAAAACAGTGCACGGGCACGCTGCCCAGATCACGCCAGAACTTGCTCCGGACCTACCACGCCCCCACTTAACAGCACGCTACCGAACGTGGCGCCATGGGAGAGATCGGGGGTTTCTTTATTTGAAAAGCGGAACGTCCGCCTCTCTCCTCCTTATAAACAGGGGAAACAGGGCAGGTCGCCCACCTCGCCATTTGCTATCTCATCTCGAAACCACCGCCGCCCCCCTTCTTCTAGTCTCAAGAGAGCAGCGCCCCCATTGCCACCAGCGCCATCAACGCCGCCGATCTCTCCACCACCTCCGCCATGGTCTCAAAGTCGATAAGGGAAGGGCGGAAGTCGGCCGAGGCGCAGCGCTCGCGGTGCTGCGAAGGAGCGGGCCGCCTTCCTCCTCAGCGCCGCAAGGGGGAGCTGAGGGAGAACTACTACCTGTTCGTCGACGGAGACGCTGAAGATCCGCACAAGACGAAGGTACTCCCAGCCGCTGCTTCAACTAGCCCCAACTGGGTACCCTTCTTCGGCTTGTTCTTCTATTGCAGGCTCTGCCCGCTCTTCTCTGAATTTTTCTCGCGATATCATTAATAATTTCCACGGGCTTCGCCTTTGATTTCACCCCAATGTTGTCCTCGACCATGGCAGTTTTCGACATCTTTGCGAAAACTTTGTCGGAATCCACCCAAACGTAGCCCTCTTCCGCCATTTCTTCATGCCCCGCCGAGAGAGGAGAGCCACTTGTCGGAGGGATTGCTTGGATCTCAAGGATCGGCAAGAAAGAAGCCTAATCGAAGGAGAGCTCCGCAGCAAGTGGGAGGAGTGGAGGGCGGATTGGTGTTGGATCGCTGAGGAGAACTCGCAGCCCTTTCATCGCCCAGCGCCAAACCCCAATAGTGCGCTGCAACGATTGGAGCAACTTGGCGCCGAAGATGCTAGATTGAAGATTGTCGTGACTCGATCTTGCGCCTCGTGCTTGCCGGACTTCATCAGGGCGCCAAGCTGGCAGATTTCCTTCGCTGTCAGACGCTTCCCTTGCAGGAGAGGAGGAGACCTGCTTGGGAGTTCCAAAATGCGGCAGACATCATGAGGCTGCGCCTCGAGCCTCAACTTCAATTTTACCGCCTTGGAGTTGGATGCGATGCTGCCGAGCTGTTCAAGCACGCACCCGATCACCCCGAGTGGTTTAGGTTGCCGAGGGAGTCGCCCCATTGTGCAACAACTCTTCGCCGACCGCATCCGCGTAATGATGCCGCGCAGCGATTCGCATGGGATCGCTCCAACCTGGCAAGAGCCTTCAGACGACGCCGGCGGCAGTTCTTCGACAGCTTGAAGAAGTGCCGATCCGCCCGACGAAAGCGTAAGAAACTCACCCGCGACACCACCAACGACGAGATGCAGCGACGCCACTGTGCCGGAGGAGGCGGCAGAGCTGCTGCCATCGCGAATTCGGGTTCACCGTGGAGGAGGCAGAGGCAGCAGAGGCGGCAAGCCTTGTCGAGCAAAGGGAGTTCACCGGCGAGGAAGAGCTTGCCGAACCCGAAGCCGAGTCGAGCGAACCCGCCGAGGGCACTTCCTCCCCACCATCTAGCAGCTTGCCGCAAACGGAGCCCCGGCCCACTCAAGAAGGCGCTTTCGCAAGGCTGAGACGAGGCGGGCGGTAGACGGGCCAACAGTCAGCAGCGCACGACGACGCGCTTCATCAAGCAAGCATCAAGGCAGCAGGAGCACCCCATACCGCTGAACGACCGGGCGGATCCTCCTGTGCCACCACGCCACCCCGCCAAGCGGTCAAGAGAAACTACCTCCGCCTCTTCGCACCGGAGGCGAGCCGAATTTGATCTCTCCGCCAGCTCCGACGAGGAAGAAGAAGAAGAGTAAGCTTTATATGGCTTGTATTTCTTCAATTTTGTTGCTTCGCCTTGTATCTGATTTGTTTATTCTCAACTCTTTCCTTTTCGTGACGCTGGCCCGTAGAGCGCGAAGAGAGCCAAGACCCCGTGGTTGTCATCGAGGATGATCCCTCTGCTGCAACAGGAGGCGCTGCTCGAGACCCCTTGCCGGACCCGCAACCCTTCCTCAAAGCAGCCTCAAAGACAGCCCCCAACAGAAGTATACGGTTTACCTATTACCGTTAGGGGTGCATGGGTGCTCCTTCTTGTTGATATCTCGATCGTTGGTTTGTGTAGGAGCAGAGCAGCCTCATCAGAGTGCCCGGAAGCCGCCCCCAAATACCATCTGCTTCACCACGCGCCAAGGGAGGATTCTCCGCAAGGGAGCGCCTCCGCAAGGAAGACTTCTCCGCAAGGGACAATACCAATGATCCTCCGTGGTCGAGACCATGGCTGCAGATCCCATCGCAGGTAATCTCTTGCGTGAAAATTTCCCTTGGGTTCTTTTTTCTTCTTTTTCTTTTCAACATTTGCTTGATCGTTTTTTTTTTTCCGGTCGCCGATCCATCCACCGCGGAGCCGATGGAGACCGAGGTCGCCGGCGAAGAGGACGCTACAAGGCAACACCGATGACGCCGCCACCATGGAGGAAGAGGTCTGGCGCCATGGGTCCGCTGGCGAAGAGGCCGCAGGCTGCCGCCGCAAAGGCCGGGCGAGGGTCCGGCGATCGATCGACGACGGCCCCGAGGCCGCAGGAGCGCCGGGCGCCACACCGACCGCCGATCCTCCGCCATCGGTGCAGCGCCAGTTCAAGAGCCTTTAGCCCGGCGCCTATCTCAAGGCCGGGCGATGGTGTTTCATCAAGCTCCCCGGTCTCGAGCCCAGGGCGCCGGCCGGGGAGAGACCTTCGACGAAGAGCTGCTCGCTCACTGGCTGTCGCTGGTTGACGCGCCAAGCAGCAGCAGCGACGAAGTCTCGAGGAGGAGCAGCTGCCGAAGAAGCTGTTGTTGTTTCTACCGCGCCTCGCAAGCCAAACTGAATCCCGGAAGCGCTTTGTCGCGAAGGCGGATCAGACATAGAGAAGCGCGGAGGAGCCCGGGAATCAATCAGAAGCTCTCCGTCCTTGGCAGAGGAGCGGAGCAAATTGTTGAGGCGCCGCAAAGCCTTCATCCTTGAGAAGGCAGAGGTTGAAGAGCAGCAGAGGCTCGCTGCCGAGAAGTTATCCGCAAGCAGAAGGCGAAGCTGGCGAGCGGAAGATCAACCTTGACAGCCACGAGGAGGAGCTTGTCGCACGAGGAGTCACTTGGCGGGCTCTTAAGGAAGCAAAGGATGCTGCCGCAGCTGCCGAGGCCGCCAAGAAAGAGTTGGAGACGAAGGTGACGAGCTGGAGGCTAATCTCCGTAAGAGCGGGCGAGGAGCTTGCTGCACTTAAGCACGAGCGCGAGAAGGACGCCACACTCTTGGCGAAGCTGCAGGCTGCCTTGCCGAGAGGAGCAAGGAGCTCAGCGCCGCCAAGGACTCTAAAGCTGATCTTGAGCTGAAGTTGACCACCCTGATGCAGACGCTGGACGGCGCCAAGGAGCGGGAGGTGGGCCTGTTGGAGAAGATCAAGGACGACGAGGCGCTGCTGGCTAGTGCTACGCCGCCTGAGCACCTTCAGGGAGAATGTGGAGCATCGGACCAAGGTCTTGTGAATATCGCCGCCATCGACAAGGAGCCGACGGAGCTGGGATGGTGGATCTCGGTACTCCTCCGACGAGCGCCCAACCCAGCGCCAAGCTCAGCTTGTTCTTCAAGGGCGTGGTGACGGCTTCCAGCGACTCCGGAAGAGATCCCAAAAGCTGGCCGAGGAGTCGCGCCAGATCTGCGCAGAGCTCTCCAAAAGGTGTTGATGAAGGTGGCCTTCCGCAATCCAGTGCCTCAACCTCACCGGGCGCCCTCAGATCTCTGCCGCCGGATGCCGATGTGGAGGCGCCAAAGCCCTTGTCGCACCCATTGTGGACAAGGTGGGCAAGATCAAGCGGTTGATGGCCACCGCGAGATTAGGCCGCCAATTTATCTTTCCCTTGTCGCCGCTGATAATGTTAGGAGAACAATTTATTAGATCTGCATAAGTTATTTTGTAATATAACTTTATCTTGGGCAGTGATCGCAATGTTATTTCCTTTACTTGATTTCTTCCTTTGTATGCTTTTTGCCCCACGCTTTTAGGGAACTTGTCGGCGCTGGCACCTTTGTCATGAAGCGCCGAAAAGCGAACGTCAAGAGCTTGTCGGGCGGTGCCGCCCCGACAAGCAACCTTGTCGCAACTAGTTGCAGCTCACTTAAGTTGTTGAGCGGACTCAAACAAAGTAATGGCGCGACTAGCTACGAGTTGGTTCCTCCGCGGCACAGGTTTTCCATACAAAGTACTATCGTTCGAGGAAGATAACTTAAAAATTTAAAAACTGATTGCTCAAACTTTGGCAACTTAGCTTTTCTGTTGTTTGCTTCCCGATAAGGTGAAACTTCCTCGAGCAACGCTTGGTCCACGGCATTATCTTCTCCTTCCCCCCTGGTTAACTTGTGTGCGAGGGAACCTTCCTTTCTTTGAGAAAGAGAAAGAAGAGAAAATAAAGTTATGGAGCCTTGTGGCTCGTTATTGCTTACCGGGTGTAGGTGCTGCACAAAGCGTCAGACAAAACATGCAATAAAATTATGAAAGCATGAAATTGACAAGTTGTGCGAACACGTGAGCTTTACTTATGCACGGGTCTCGCGCCGCTTTGTACAAAGGATTACATGCAACATCGGCAAGACTTGTATTAGGTGGTTGCCGGAACAGGTTCCGCAACCGCGCCTCACGGTAAAACTTACGAAGATGCTCAATGTTCCAGGAGTTGCTCACCGAATGCCATCTTCGGTCTCGAGGCGACATCGCTAGGCCTAGTGACTCGCTTCACCCGATAAGGGCCTTCCCACTTCAAGGCCAACTTGTTGGAATTCTTGGCGGATGAACGCGCCAAGAACAAGGTCGCCTCGAGGCTTCGCACTAACTCTGGGTATGGTAGCGACGCAAAGCTTGCTGGTAACGAGCAGCTCAGACAAATGGCTCAAGACGGTCCTCCTCAAGGAGCAGCGGTCATCTTGTCGCAGCTGCTCTTGCTCAAGCTCATCATAAGCGAGTACCGAGGCGACCCGTGATACGAAGTTCCATGGGGAGAACTGCCTCGCCCATAGACTAGAGCGAAGGTGTCCGCCGCTGGCTCGACGGCGTCCGCCCCGATCGACCAAAGAACCACCGCAGCTCCTCAATCCAGCTTTCTTCCGCACTTGTGTAGCCTGTCGAAAGTTCTGGTCTTGAGTCCGCGAGCACTTCAGCATTTGCCCTCTCGCTGACCGCTGCTTCTCGGATGAGCAATGGGCGGCGCAGACTTTGGCGCCAAGATCTTGGACGATCGCATGAAGGTGCGATTGCGGAATTGTGTGCCGTTGTCGGTGATGATCCCGTTAGGAATTCCAAAACGGCAAACAATCGACCAAGAACTTGATCACCGACCGTGCTGTCACCTTTCTCATCGCTTCCACTTCCGCCACTTTGTGAACTTGTCGATTGCACGCATAAGTACTCAAAGCCCCGACAGCTCGGGAAAGGGGCCGAGAATGTCGAGCCCCTGCATCAAAATGGCCAGGATAAAGGGATCGCCTGGAGAGCTTGAGCTGGTTGGTGTATTTGCTTGGAATGAAACCGCACGCTTCACACTTGGTTACTTGTGCAGCAGCATCCTCGGAGGGCTGTCGCCGAAGAAACCTTGCCGGAAAGCTTTGCCGTTAAGTGCTTTGCGCCAATGTGGTGACCACATATGCCTCCGTATCTCTCGCCAACAGCTTCGCCCATCTTCCCGTGAATACACTTCAATTTCACACCATTGAGTCTTCTTCTCAGATAGCGTGTTGTCGACAAACTGGTACATACTTGACTGCCGGGCTACTTCTTTCCGCTTCTTCTTGGTCTTCGTGAAGTTCTCCGTCTCAAGGAAATGGACAATCTGTCGCGCCCAAGCCGGAGCTTGTGGCTCAACAACAAGGACTAAAGGCACATATGCTGCCGCGGAACATCCGCTTATGGCAAGAACCTGCGCTCGGCCGAGCTTGATGTTCCCCGCAAGCTTGCCGGAGCAAAACTTGTCGGGAGCGCTCGCTTCAACGAACAAACCCTAGGGCTTGCTCGGAGCAGATCGCCTCAACACTTTTGGTGTTGATCCTGGGACCTTTTGGTGGCGGCTTCGGAAGCTCGCCGAAAATAGTCACCGTAAATCAACTTCCTCTTCTTGTTCTGTCCAGCTTGATGGCGTTATGGTTGGTTGAGTTAGCTTGAGCACAAAAATCCCTGGTTCCATTGTAACTTGAGTGCGCGACTTTGACAGCCATCAAGAATATCATTCTCGGCTCTTGAACATGTTCCATTTGTAGGCCGTCAAAGTGCTCTTCTAGCTTTCGACTTCATCAATGTAGGCTTCCATCAACGGGCTCGATAATCTTTGTTCACTTGGCGGACGCAAGTCATGAGTCAGCCCCGATAATGAGCTTTTTATCCCAAGGTCTATCATGATCTCGAGACCGCAAGCAAACCTTCATATTCTGCAGTATTGTTTGTTGCTTGCTCCTTGGGAAAGTGCATCTAGACTATGTACTTGAGGTGCTCTCCAGGCGCGATAAGCAGCACGCCGCACCGGGCGCTTTGCAGCGAGAAGGCACCATCAAAGTACATCAGCCATTCTTTGCTTGCTTCCTTGACGGGATGCTCGCTCTCGAATTTCTTCATCCTGCTACGCCCATTCTGCTATAAACTCGCCAATGCTCGCTTTGGATAGTTGAAGTGCTTTCAAATTTGAGGCCAAAGCTTGACAGTTCTAGTGCCCACTGACAATCCTGCCTCGCTGCTTCGGATTTTGCAATATCCTCTCAGAGGAAAGCGAGTGACGATCGTGGATTTCAGTGCTTGGAAGTAATGGCGCAGCTTTCGAGGCCATGAGGAGGCCGAAAAGCAATTTCTGCACACCAGAGTACCTTGACCTAGCCCCTCAGTAAGGGAACTGAAAGTAAACTGGGCGCTGCACCATCTTTTTCAGATCTTCTCGCACGCTCAAGCAGATCCATCGCTGTCGGGACCAGAGCTCGCCGGTGAAGCCCTCGCTTGTCGCTGGATGCATCTGCCTTTGGTTGTTTGGCTCATCATCCGCCTCCCTTCCGCTACTTAACGCAGCACTAACCATTTGATTGGTTGCCGCTATATATAGCAGCAACTTCTCTTGTGGCTTAGGTGCGATAAGTATTGGAGTGGAGGACAGTACCTCTTTAAGTCTCTGCAGCGCAGCCTCCGCTCGAGTCCATTTCATTGACCTGCCTTTTTCAAAATCTTGAAAATGGCAGTATGCTGCTCAGCACCCAGAGATAAACCTGCCGAGAGCAGCCATGCAACCGCAAGTCTTCGACATCCTTGACGCGCTTTGGTGCTTCAATCTGCTCAATGGCCTTGATCTTCGGGATTGGCTTCAATTCCCCGCCGAGACATTTAAGAACCCGAGAAGCTTGCCGAAGGGACTCCAACACGCACTTCGGGTTGAGCTTGAGATTGATCTTGCGCAGATTTGCAAAGGTCTCATCTAAATCTTGAACCAGAGTTGCTTTTGTCCTTGCTTTGACCACTATGTCATCCATGTAGGCTTTACATTTCTGCATTTGCGCTCAAAAGCATCATGGACTACTCTTGCAAACGTTGATCCAACATTCTTTAGCCCAAAAGGCATCCGCACAAAACAAAGATGTGCCACATGGGGTGATGAATGCGTTTTCTCTCATCCTCTTCGCCATGAAGATCTGATGATATCTCGAGTATGCATCAAGAAATGAAAGCAAATCACATCCAGCCGTGGAGTCAACAATCTGGTCGATGCGCCGCAAGGGAAATCGGTCTTTGGGACAAGCTTTATTAACATATGTGAAGTCGATACAAAGTCTCCATTTCCCATTTGCCTTATGCATAACTACAGGATTGGCCAACCACGAGGATGGAGCACCTCCGACAAGGCCTGCTGCTTCCAATTTCTTGATCTCTTCGCAATGAATTCTTGGTGCTCCACCGCCGCTTCCTCGACTTTCGCTGACGGGCCGCAAGATGAGGACAGATAGCTAGGCGATGCTCAATTACTTTCCTGAACACCGGGATGTCGACGGTTGCCATGCAAACACGCCGACGTCGCTCGCAGAAAGCAACGAGCGCGCTTCCTATTTAGGGTCGAGAGTGGCACCGATGGTGAAGGTACCACCAGTGTCGCCCTCCTTGGAGGGCACCTTGTTGGTCTTTGGCGGAGCTGCCATCGCCTTTCTTGCACTTGCCGTGGAGCTCGATGAAAGGCCCTCGACGGTAGCGCAGCACCAAGAGGTGCGCTTGCCGAGTGGGCATCGAGCTCTTGCCGACTTGGTCTTGGCCTTCTTCTTCCCCGAGCTTCAGCGCAAGTGACTTGCTATCTGTTGTAGCCGCTGCCTCCCGTAAATCTTGTCGGCGCAGATAAGAGCATCCTTCTTGTCGCCATGGACAGAAATGACACTTATCGGGCCCGCATCTTGAGCAAGTTGTATGCATAATGAGAGGCTGCCATGAACTTGGCGAAGTGCCGACGCCAAGTATCCCATTGTAAGGCAATGGAAAATCAGCAACGCCGAATGTGACCCTCTCACCCTGAAGTTCAGCTTGCTGCCAAATGTTACCGCAATGTGATCTTCCCTTCGCTTGCTCCTTCCCGGATTGATTCCTTGAATGTGCCGCCTCTTCTAGCTTGCCGTCAGGATCCAAGCTTCGGAGCACCGCGGAGGAGATCAGGTTTAAGCCGCCCCGCCATCAACTAGCATCTTGGTGACCTTGAGGTTGCGGATAGTTGGTGAGACCAACATCGGCAAGCACCCACCGCAGTTATGCGATCAGGGTGTTCTCAATATCAAAGATGATAGGCGTACGGACCATTTCGTAGGCTTGCGGACTTCACGGATGGTTCTCGCTGCATTAACTTCCCGCATCCACCGCTTGAGTTGGCGGTGTGAAGTATGCACGTAAGCACCGCCACAACACAAAGGACCTCTCGTGGCTTTCTCGAACTCCTGCTCATCGGTCTCGCTGCCTTCCATATCTACATCGCCGTCGCCGCTTTTCATCCTTGTCGCGCCGCTGGAGGTCTATCTCCTGCCGCTGCTTGGCCTTGCCGCTGCGCCCTCCCGGCCGGTCGCTTGCTAACTCCCCAAAGACCTTCCCGGCCTTCTCCTTGTCGCGCCGCCGACTCAGCCTTCGGTTGTTCAACAAGCTGCTCGACCTTCTTGCAGCTCGAGGTCATGGCCCTTGGTGCGGTGGATCTTGCAAGATCGCTTGTTGAGCTGTCCCGCTTGTCGGCGTCGCCACGGGCTGGCAAGTCGGTGCCGCGGCAACCTCCTTGCCGGGCTATCAACCTTGGCCTTGTTGGCGCCACCTTCGCTGTCGGACTGCTCGACAACCAGCACATCTTTGCCCTTCTTCTTTCTCGTTGTTCCGCCACCGCTTTTCTTCGCCGGAGCGTCTCCTCACTATCGATCCTGCTTCAGATTCTCTTGGGAGTCTCCTCCTTCTTCAAAGACGCCGCACACTTGTCGGCCGTGGCATACAGCTCATCGACGCCCTGACTTTGCACATCGCCATCTCTTCCTCATCTCGCGGTTCCGCTGCTTTGATGAAACGCTACTGATCATCGCGCAGGTGGACATCCGATGTTGTAGTGCACACGGCTGAATCTCTGAATGAACTTGCGCAGGACTCTCCTTCCTTATGGGCGAGCAGATGAAGGTCGCCTTCTGACCATGAGGCTTGTGGTCACCGTGAAGGCGCCGACAAACCGATGGCATAGATCTGCCCAAGAGGATATGGAGCTGTCCGCAAGTGCATGAGCCAAGATCTCGACATTGGGCTTGAGTACCAGCGGGAAGTAGTTGGCGAGATTTTGTCGCCTCGCCCCCGCAGCTTGCACCACGATGGTGTAGATGCCGAGGAACTCGACGGATGTGTCCTGCCATCGCATTTCTCCGCACGCCCGCTTGAAATTCTTCTTGCCGGGCCACCGACTTGCCGCAGCTCACGAAAGTGAACGCAGGGAAACCTACCACAGAAGGCAAGTCGCCTGTTCTCTCGGGCGCATGCATATCGACAGAAGGCCCAGCCGCTGTTCGGATTGACGCCGCTTCTTCCGCGCCGGCGCAGTTCGAGCGCCTTCTTGTTGTCGTCAGGAAGAACTTGGCGCTGATCGCGCGAGCTCGTGGATCCGGCGACGCGTGGAGTCGCCGCCGAGGTGGATCCGGCGAGTGGGTGATCTTGGCCTTCGGGTGGAGAGTGCATGGTGGTTGCACTTCCACAGGTTTCTGCCGCCACCGCTCGCGTTTTGTCGCCTTACCGCGGCAGCGGCGTAGTTGGTTGCCACGGAGCGCCGCCGCTGGCAAAGCCGGCGAGACTCGATGGTGGCCTCCATTCGCCGACCTTGTCGGCTGTTGAGGGTAGTCTAGAGCGCTTGAGCTCGCCAAGGCTTCCGCTGGAGTGGTGGGTGGCAGTGGTGAACGGTGCGAGGAGCGGATATGCTCGGACTTCTAACTATGTCGGCGAGCAGATCCCGCCCAGCGCATCGCATTTCGCCGCTGGCCAAAGATGTTGGCGCACGCTGGTCTTGAGGGCCTCGTGATCCTCCAGCTAGGCCTTGATCCAACGAGCGTATGGTATTGTGAATACCATGACGCTGCCGGTCCCGCTGCCTCGGGATGGGCGCTGCGCGGTAACGGACGCCGAGGTCTGCGCGGCCGCTTTCCTTGGACTTGGCAGCATCATGAGCTCCTCGCCGGGCGCCTCGCTTCTTCGCTGATGTTCACCCCACCACCCATTTGCTCCGTGGTGGCGGGATCGACGTGATTTGCTCCGCTGCCGCCGAAGCGCTTCTTCTTCGTGGCATGTTGATGAAGATGATGAAGATGTTGCTCGTGAACGCCGGATCAGGTTCACACAGCCTCGACGCTTCTACCGGGCGCGCCAAAGATGTCGGGAAGCTGATCGACCCATTTAACACCTATGGGACCGGGCGGACCGAGCCCTTTCGTTCTGTTGAGGATACAACCACGGAGTGTGAACCGCCCGAGGGGCCGGTTTACCTCAGGCGTGATCCAGTGCCCATATGGAGGCCTCGGAGCCCGTAGGGAATTAAGATCCATACATGTAAACCGCCCTAATATGTAGAATTTGTATTGTAAGACAAGAAAGGAGAAACCAAGCCGACTCTTGTATGAGCCGGATTGGGATTCTGTAAGTCGGCCGGGCGTTAACCCGTATATAAGGGGACGACCCCAAGGGCGAAGTTAGGGACAGAGGATTCGAGGCTAAGGCAAAGCTATTGCTCCCTAGTCACCGAATCATATCAATCACACCACAACCGGACGTAGGTTTTACCTTCATCAAGGGGCCAACCAAGATAATTCGCTGTCTTGTGTCCGTGATTAACCCCTCTAGGTTAACCCGCACGATGGCCCTACGACTAAGTCCTTTCATGAGGACATCTGCCGTGACAATTCCACGACAGCTTGGCGCCACCGTGGGGCTGTCGCATCGATGGTTTGATGATCTTAGAGGGCAAGTTCGAGGGACTCAAGGCTATGCAAGGCCGGATGACTAAAAGTCGAACTCTACATCGACGATGCGGATCGGGCCCCGAGGCCGCTCGTTGAGTATGGGTACCGGTCCCTTTGGCGTATACACGGTTCATCGGCAAGATTGGCGAAGTCAGGCCTCGGCCGACGCCTGCACCGACTCGCCGAGACGGCTCAGCGGTCGAAGAAGAGTCCCGCCTGCTAAACCGGGCGGTCAGGCATGTTTTCGTGGAGTCGCTCACGGAGGCTACGAGGACGGATCAGCATCGGGTGACGAAACCGTGGTCTACTCGGGACGAATCGTCGGCCGGAGAAACCGAGTCTCTATACCAGCTACGAAGGCCGATCGGGGTAGTTCCGATGGGGAGAGCACTCCGACCTTTTCGATATACCCAACCGGTTGGGATCTTCATGGCCGGTACACAGGAGGTGCTTCACTTCGATCAAGCGCGCTCGGGTCGCCGGGTTCAACAGCCGTGCCGGCAGCCGAAGGAGGCCATGCGCCTCGCCGCTCAAGTTTTGTCGAAGCTGACGCTGCTAGTTGTGCTCCGGCGGAAGCTAATCCGCCGGATCAGGACTTTCACAACGCGGAGATTGCAAAGGTGAGGGAACAGATCACTAATGCTAAAGCGGACTTGGCAGCCGCGATTTAAAGGATGGCAGCGAACGGGCCGCTTTGATGCGCAGGGCTTATAGGCTCAGCGGACCAGAGCGCCGCCACAGAAGTCATGAAAAGGAAGTATAGGTCCTGCTACCTTCCGCTTTTGAGGGAAGGGAGCTTTTCAATACCCTGTGGGCAGGGACCAGTAATCCGCCGCCATTGGTAAACCGCCGAAGCACTGGGACGGCCGCACCGTTCAGCCTCCCGGATGATAGATCTACCGCCATCATACCGCGCGCCTGCATCGCGCGCATACCTCCGGTCACTACTCCAACCCGATGGATAACCTCGAGCGGCTGCGGCACGGTTAGAGGCGATTCCAATCGGCGCGATTCACCACAGCAAGTGGAGACACGCCGGTTAAGGAGCTCCTCAGACGGCCTTGGCTCAGCAAGAAGCGCATCGCATACCGAGATCGATCCATTCCACCCCGCCCGAAGTCGGAGCTACAGCCGACGCTACGATGAACCGCCGTCGTTTAGCAATGCGCAGCGTGGATCGCCAAGGCAACAATCCGCAGCGGCTTTGAAGATGCTCAAGGGTAGTGGACCGCGCCAGGCACGAGGGAGGCCGAAGTTAGCAAAGACAAGCGAGGATCATCCGCCTGCGCCGGTTCGACCAACCATCTTCGAACCAGGGTCACGCCCGCCTTTGGGGGTACCTTGCCTCGCCCCCGCTTTACGCAACGCATGCTTCCCAAGGACTTCAAGGGGCCACGCAAGGTGCCGAATTATACCGCCGACTTGGCTCCAGAGGCGTGATAGAAAGCTACGAGATGGCCATGGAGATGTGGACGGGATGAAGCAAAGATGTGCAAAGTACTTCACAATGATGCTGGAAGGTACCGCCTTAACTTGGTTGAAAACTTGCCGCTCGACTCTATCAACTCGTGGACACAGCTTGAGAACCCGTTTATCCAAAATTTCAAAGACACCTGTAAACAGCCCATGTCTGTGGTGGATCTGGCATGCTGCGCAAAGCGGACGGAGAGTCTACAACCCATTGGGCGCGCTTGTCTCGAAGTTTTACATTCTTCGACCGGATCAACCCTGGTTCCGCGATCATGACCTTGGAAGCCAATTGCCGGTTCGAGCCATTGAAGTTGAAGCTGGGTCGCATGAAGCGCTTTTGTCATGACATGGGCACTCTAATGGGCGCTTGGTAAAGTACGCTGATTCTCGATAGTACCAAGGATCCTGAATCGAGAATGATGAAGTGGGGAAGGGAAAACAGAACGGCAATTCCAGGAGCCAGCAGCATCACCGGCAGCAATGGAGGGCACAAGCGTAGTTTAACGGCAACATGGGCTTTAGGCTAACACCAACGCTGCAGACAAGGGTCACGGCGCCGGGTAGGCAGTCAAACCGGGTGGTCATAACCCGGATCGCTTGAACTTCATATTAAATCAACCTTGTCCGGCATCGGGACGAAGGAGGTACCGCGAACCACCTTGGAAGGATTGTTATATTATGCAGGAGTTTAAAACCCAACTCTTTCCGTATGATCAAGGGTCCGGCGGCGTTCAGTGGTCCGCCCGGTTACGGCGAGGAAATTCGCCCGGATTCGTGGTAATCCGGGCGGCAAGGCCATCGTAATAATCAAGGTAATCGTAATAGCCGTAACTAAGGGGGCTACAATCAACAACAGCAGCAATGGGTTATCGTGAGCAATCCAAAGCAATTGAATGGCGGACAAGACCACGCCTTTACCACCAGCTTGGACCGACGAGACCGGAAACTTCAGAGGCGGGCGGTCAAGAGTTGTTGAACTGCTGCACCGCATTACCGCGCTGGTCCGAGCAGCCGATTGTGTGGAGCAGAGAGACCATCCTCCCGGTTTACAATCCGGCCGGGCTTAGCCCTCGTGGTGGCACCCCGTAGGCGGGTACAAGCTACCAAGGTTCTTATGGATGGAGGAAGCAGCATCAACATCCCGTACTACTAAACTTTTCGACGGATGGGGTTAATGATAGGCATCTCGTGCCATCCAAGACAGATTTCACGGAGTGGTGCCTGTAAGTCGGCATACCCGGTCGGTAAATAGCCCCGAGGTAACCTTTGAGACGAGCATGATTCCGCAATGTAAACGCTGACATTTGAGGTGGTGAAAATTCAAAGCCCTTACCACGCCTCTTTGGGCGGCCGCTTATGCTAAGTTCATGGCACGCCCTCGTTATGTTTACTTACAGCTGAAAATGCCGGGTCACAAAGGAACAATAACGGTTCATGGAGCCGCGGATCGCCTCCGAGTGCGAGGAAGGTGATGCGCTTACGCAGAGTCGGTTTGTGCCACGGAGGAGTTAAAGTATTATAAGGATAATGTTGATCCGGCGGATATGACCCTTTGAAGAAGCCAACTACAGAGCATGATCCGACTTGAAGTTCAAATCGGCGGCTGAGACAAAGCTTGTTGATTTTGTGCCCGCGAGTCATCCAAGCAGTTCACCATCGCCAACCTGATCCTAAATAGGAAAGCGCTACCATCGAAGTTCATCCGTGAGAATCGACATTTTGCATGGAAACCTTCCGACATGCCAGTGTACCGAGGAACTCGCTGAGCACACTCTTAATGTGGATCCCAAATACAAACCGTAAAACAGTTTCTTCGCCGGTTTAACGAGGAAAGGCGCAAGGCCATCGGAGAAGAAGTCGCTAGACTTTTGGCAGCAGGGTTTATCGTTGAAGTCTTTCACCCAGAGTGGCTTGCTAATCCGTGTTGGTCCTAAGAAAATGGCACTTGGCGATGTGCGTGGATTACACAGATCTTAACAAAGCTTGTCCAGCGGATCCTTTCGCCCCCGCATTGACCAGATCATTGATGCAACGGCGGTTGTGAGCGCTTGAGCTTCCTCGGATGCGATTCTGGTTATCATCGATTAAGATGGCGGTTAAAGACCAGGAGAAGACGGCGCTTATCACCCCTTTTGAGCCTTCGCTATGTGTCCATGCCTTTGGGCTCAAGAGCGCCTAAGCAACTTATCGCTATGCATGAATTGTTTGCATGAACAGATCGGCCGTAATGTGCACGCCTATGTGGATGATATCGCGGTGAAATCAAGGCAGAAGGAAACATTGATTGAGGACTTAAAGGAAACCTTTGACAACTTGTGGGTGTACAAGATGATGCTCAACCCGCCAAGTGCGCCTTTGGTGTTCCGCAGCAAATTGTTGGGTTTTCTGTCCAACCGGGGATTGAGGCTAATCCGAGAAGATTACAGCTATCACCTCCTTAGCTAAGCCAAAGTGCATCAATGATGTTCAACGCTTGGCAGGCCGGATTGCTGCGTTAAGCCGGGTTTATCACCGCCTAGGAGAGAAGGCTATCCCTTTATACCAGATGTCAAGAAGACGGATCAATTCGCTTGGAGCTCATTACCGATGAGGCATTGAGGATCTAAAGCGGCACCGCCAACCCGCTTCGTTTGCTGCCCCTATTGATGTGGAGCCGCCTCGTTATATGTTGTCGCTAATGCCATGGCAGTGAGTGTGGCCATTGTGGTGGAGCGCAAGGAGGCAGGGAAGGAGTATCCGGCTCAATGCCGCTTACTACATCACGAGGTTCTCATCGAATCAAAACAAAGGTATCCACATTGGCGTAAGCCGGTATATGGAGTTTTATGGCGTCGAAGCAAGCAATATTTCCAAGGGCACCCCATCACGGTGGTCACTCGCCCTTTAGGCGATATCATATCGAACCGGAAGCAACTCGCCGGATTGCTAAGGGCTATAGAGCTTGGGTCAGACGGTTTAAAGTATGTGCCCGGACGGCCATAAAGTCTCGTGCACTTGTGGATTTCATTAATGATTGGACGGAGTTGCAAGCACCGTGAGGAGAAGCCGGATCACACCTATTGGACCATCCATTTTGATGGGTCCAGTGCAGCTTGAGGGCTCGGGGCTGGAGTCGATTAACTTCCCCACGAGGTGACAAGTTCTGTTATGTTCTCCGCCTAATGTTCCCTTGTACTAACAATGCAGCTGAGTATGAAGCTTTGCTCCATGGTCTCCGGATGGCCAAGGAAATGAATCTCAGCCGGTTAAATGCTTTGGTGACTCGGACTTGGTGGCCCAGAAGTATCCGCACTTGGGACTCCAAAGATCCACCATGGCTGCATATCGTCGGAAGTGGATGTTGTTGCAGGACATTTTAAAGGGTATCGTGGACCATGTGGATCGCTCGAAGAACGAGGCGGCCGATGCTTTGAGCCGGCTGGGTTCCCAACAGAACCGTCCCGCCTAACGCTTTCCTTGATGTGCTGCACAAACCGCCGCTAAATTTCCCGATGAAATTGATTTGGCTATCCCTGATCCGAAGCTCATTTGGTGGCGGCCTTGCATGTCATCCCGGATTGACGCCCTTATTTGGCATACATGAACCGGGCGAAGTTACTGTGAGGATGAGACGCTGGTCCGGCAGATAGTTCGCGGTCTAAGTCTATGACCATTGTTAATGGCGAAGTTGCACTGCCGCAGGTGTCGTGGTGTTTCAGCGTGTGTGTCCCCCAAGAGGGCTGTGAGATATTGCAGAGATTCATGAAGGGATTGTGGTCACCACGCCGTTCAAAGTCCCCGTACCAAAGCATTTCGCCATGGTTTCTATTGGTTGACCGCCCATGCCGATGCGGAGGATTTGGTCGACGATGTGACGGTTGCCAAAAGTTCTCCAGCGTGTTTCATGTGCCAGCCCAAGAATTGAGGATGATTCCAATTACTTGGCCATTTGCATTTGGGGTTGGATATGGTTGGACCTTTCAAAAGGTCCAAAGATAAGAAGACCCACCTGCTGGTGGCGTGGATAAGTTTACTAAGTGGGTCGAGGCAGAGCCTCGTTAGCAAGTGTGATGCAGCCACGGCGTTCAGTTCATCAAACGGGTGATTTTCCGGTTTGGGTTTCCACACAAGATCATCACGGACAATGGCACCAATTTATCCAAAGGAGCTATGAAGGAATTTTGTGAACGAGAGCACATCCGCTTGATGTTTCTTCAGAGCCCACCCGCAATCCAATGGTCAAGCGGAACGAGCTAATCAGAAATTTTGAAGGGTATCAAACCCCGCTTATGGTCCCTTTAGAGAGGACGCCGGTTGTTGGGTGGAAGAGCTACCATCGCTGATATGGAGTATAAACACTACCCCAACCGATCCAATCGGATATACGCCGTTTTATGATCTATGGAGCGGAGGCGGTTCTTCCCAAAGGATATCCGGCCACGACTCGCCCGAGTAGCAGCTTATGTTGAGGCAGATAGCGAGGCAGCACGGCAAGATGATTTGGATCGACCGACGAAGAGCGCGATATGGCAGCAGCTCGCTCGGGCGGTCTACCAGCAGGATCTTCGCCGATATCACAGCCATGGTTAAAACCAGAACCTTTCAGAAGGAGACTTGGTGCTGCTCATTCAAGATCGTAAAGATATGCACAAGCTATCCCCACCTTGGGAGGGGCCTTTGTGGTCAAGAAGAATCTATACAACGGGTCCTACTATCCGATTGATGTTCGAGAGCGAAAGGACTCACGACGCCGAGGAGGAGTCCAACAGCCATGGAACATAGCTCATCTTCGCCTTATTATACTTGGAGCCATTGGCTCCACTTATGTATATATCAAGACTGTATATATTATGAATAAAAGCAATAAACCGGATCCTCGCCTAAAGGGGTATCTGCTCAGATAAAAGACCGGTTTGGGTACATGGAGATGTCATAGAAGCGGCTCCTGTTCAACCCTTAGCCTTGTTTTCGTAAACTTTTGTCATTTGGGGCTTGGTCGATCCAACCAATGCAATGCCTCTTGACAGCGAAAGCCACCAGATCATTTGGGGACATGGTCACATCTGAACCAACACGCCTTTGGTCGGCCTAAGGCCATAGAATCACTTGGGGCTTTTGGTCGAACCCAACCATTGCAATGCCACTTGATCGGCATCATGCCACGAAGTTCAGCTTGGGGACCCGCTGACTTGAACCATCGCTACGCCAGATAGGGGCTTGGTCCTGTCCGACCATGGTAACACCATCTCGATCCGCTCAAGACAGCCTTGTCTCAGAAGCGTTTTTTTCTCATTGATTTTGTTTTCATGTGGTTTTGATACCTATTATTTGGTTTTTGTCGGCCTTCAGAAACCGGATTTACGTTGTTGATACGCTTTTGTCGGGCGATTTTGTTCCGCTTGGTTTTACCGTTAGAACATCCCATTGTGGAGTAACAGGGGTTTATCATGCCCGCACGGTTTACACGGTAAATCGGTCTTATACAGGGATTGCCTCCTTGACGATGATGGTTTATAAGACCTCCGCTGGGATTGGCTACAGCCAACTATGTGCCCGATGTCGGAAGGTATGTTCAGATCACATAATTTTGATCAGATACCTCGTTTTTCTCATATAAATATTGGTATCAGCCTGGTTGAGGTATACACCGCCATGGCGGTTTAAGAACTTGTGATTGCAGCAAAATATGTGGCAGGATTCACTACAAAAGCCAACGGATCTAGCACCGCCAGCAAAAGTTTATGCACCAAAGTTGTACCGCATTGTTCAAGGAAATACACTTGTTATCCTATTACAAAGCTTTTCGAGGTCCCGCGCTTTACGCGAGTTATGCCTTGAGGCTTTGGATATGTCACCCGCTTGACGGATTACGCTGCTTCACCGGTTGGCGCGAGGTGGAGGGGCGCACCGCGCCGGTTCAGCTTCTTCCTCTTCTCACCCAAAGCCCGAAGTCATTGGTAGACCAACCAATCCGGTTAAGGCTCGAAGACAGCTTCTTCACTTATCGCTCAGCCGGATCAACGCCGTGGGCGAAGTGTGCTTACGGATTGAGGGATCAGCTCGCACTTCCGGATGACAAACTCCACCCGCTTGTTATTGGCGCTATAAAAGATCGGTGAACCTCCGTGTTGGCTTCAGCGCCGCTGACTCGCCAACGGACGCACTTCCTTGGTAATCCGCTTGTAACATTGTTATCAAAGGCTTCACCATTCTCTTGAGCACTGGAAAACCTTTAGCTATGTCACCGGATCAAGATCCGCTTATCCATGCTTTGGCACGAGTCGAGCCAGAGCGTACAGCCCGGCTGCGGATCGCTTCATCTCTTCGCTGACCCGAATCATGGACAGCCGTCCAGCCGCCTCCTCGATCGTGGACGGCGCTGTTGTCATATGAAGTGGCGATATAACTACTGGGCGCCGTATATAGCTGCTCAATCAGAGTGTACGAAGCCTTGAGTTTTTTCCGCACGCCGAGCCCGATGAGCAATACGCTTGCCTGCCACCAGGTTTAGACAGCCTGTTAAACCGCGGAAGCATTAACACAGCATATTCAAGATAAGTTTGCTTACCAAAGATGGCAGAAGTCATAGCATGCACTTGGCGCTTGAGTCCGCCGCTTCTTCACCACCGGTTTAAGGGCCGCCTCGCCTTCCTCCTACCGCTTTATTAAACCGGCCTTCTCGTGTCCCAGCTTGACCTGCCGATTTGTACCACTCTTCACTGTGCCATGGTGGTCGTGGCAGTTTTTAGCTCATCCTTGGCTTTGGTGGCTTCGTTATTTGGGTTTCAGATTGCTTCGAGGTCCTTTAGTTGCACAGCTTGTCGGTGTATTTCATTCTCGATGACAAAGAAGCATGTTAGTGGGTTTATTATACAAGTCCCAAGCTCAATACAAGTATTCAACTTGGCACTTGGGGGCTAATGGCTAGTTGATCTCAATTTATTATGAAGAGACACACTTAAGTCCCGTTTAACTTTACAAAGTTAAACCGACCCTTTGGGGGCTACTATGCAGTTAAAATAACGAAAGGTCAGCCATTACCTCATAGCGTCCTTCATGCGGTTTACTAGACCGGCTTCAAAGTCGCGGTTGTGTAAAGCCGGTTCGTAAAGCCGGAATGAAGCTCTTTGGCAGAGAAATTGTCGTAGTCGGCTATATCGCCTTCCCTTGTCCTTGCTCATAATAGTGGAACCGCTTTGATGCTGTGCTTTGCTAAAGCGACCGTTGGTTAGGAGCAGGTAGCCAAGACTGCTCACAATAACATCGCTATTTTCAGCGGTCTTGTTTGGGCTTGCCGCCGCTTTTGCTTTGGCTCGGCGGTTCATCAGCCACGACTACCGGGCGGACGGGTTTGATGGAGCAGGCTGAAGTTTCCACTTGACCTCCGGTTCAACTCTCCCGCGGATCAGCAAAGTCGTTTTGTACAATTCGCCGTAGCTTTCTTGGCGGCTTCAGTGATTTTCGTGTGTTTGTTCTCGGGGTTTTCCGGATCAACATCCGTGGTAGGATCAAGAGTTTTCGCTTTCTTGCTCAAGCGAGCCTTGGTGCTGCAATATTCAGAATCGGATCAAGACAAATTGACCAAGGTGACGGTGAGTCGAATTGACAAACAGTAATTACATACCCCGCGCGATGTTCACGGAGGTAGTTGTGTGGTGGATGAACCGCCAGACGAGTTGGAAGAGGCCTGATAATTCGGGTCGACGGATTGAGAGGACATCGAAGAAACCTTTAAGGGATAACGCCGAGAGCAAGTCACCTTGGCCGACGCTCCGGATAGGTGTGTCTCGTAAACCGCCGAGGTAACCTGTTGGCCATCGTGCCGGGTTGTACGGGCGCTTCAGCCTGCTGTGTCTTCGTTAAGATTTGATTCAAGTAAGCACAGGAATGGTATTTTTCACTTTCCGGACGGCGCGATTTAATTCTCTTAACCGCGCAAGATCGGATTCGAAGAAAGTAAGATTACCTCAACAGTGGTCGGCATGGCTGGCTTCAAAGATCATCCTCGGAAGAAAATTGTCAAGAAAAGATTGTAAAAGGCCAAGCATATGCAAGAAGAAACACAAAGCGGCAAGCCGGTTTACCTCAGCTTCGATTCTTCGCCCTCCCGGCGGATCGTGAGGACTCGCGTCTTCTTCGCCCGCTTTAGTGGCCTTGGACTTTACACGAGGCGCCCAACCGGTTTGGTTCGCTTCGTAAAGAGCTGTCGGCCCGAGAAGGAATAAGGATTAACGGTATCAACGGAGTATTAAGAGCTTGAAAGGCAGTGAGTAGAACTTACCGGCGTTTGTTGGTGGCACAAAATGGAGCCAACCCGTTAGGCTGCAGACGGAGATTGGCTCATCGAGCATCTTCTTGACGATCTCGGTGACCTCCGCTCAGTTATAGGCAGCTCGTGACGCCTTTGAGGATCTTTTGAGGCTGCCGTACTGCAGCATCAATCCGGCCGGGCGGCTTAGTGGCAAACACCCCAAGAGACCCAAAGAACGCATAAGATCCACGCCGTTAAGCCATTGGCCATTAGAGCCCGGAGCTTGATTATTTGCGGTGCGGTTCTTCCGCTCCGCGGGCGGTTAAGCGGGAAGGCAGCGGATGCTGGTTGTTGAGCCGGTGAGAACGGTAACCCGCAAGGGTTTTCGCTAAGGTGGGCAGTGTTCCGCAGAGAACCAGGTTTGGTTCCATTCCTTTGATGGCTGTGGTGCTTGGCGTGAGGAAAATCGACTTCCTTCCTCTTCTGGATTGAAACGCCGCCCAGCCCGCCAGTTAGGACCGCCGAAAACTCAGGCGGCGGTTCAAATGGAAAATCCTTTAACAACTCCACGACGGTTCTTCTTGAAGATAGACTTCACGTAAGACTTGAAAGTTGCATATATTCGACATGCAATTCGGGCCGATGTCCCGAGGATGAAGTTGCAGATCGCAAGGACATCCCGAAAATTTTGAACCGGGCGGACAGAACCCCGCCTAAGTGCTGCATAAACACGACATTTTCCCGCCGCTGCTCGAGGAAACTCGCCCGAACACGCCAATGGAGGACACTTTGGAGCCAAACCGCCAAGGTGACATAGCCGCTGAGCTGCATTTCAAAGTTGACTCGACCGACCCAGTTGCAAGCGGAAAATTGAGGAGCCATTCCGAAGATTAAAGCTGCGAAGAAAGGAAGAAAACGGTTCACCGTTGAACAGGTCAGCGTTATTTAATATTGTTAAACCGCAGTTCGGTGGTCGGCTTCCCATCCGGGTTTAACTAAGGACTAATGGAGGGTCGGATTAGATATCGGGTTAAACCGCCAGAGGAGGTAGTGCTGAAAAGTTGCTAATGTAGACGGAAACAGGTTTCCTATGCAAAAGGAAATAATCTAGATCTACCGTGGTTCAAGAAAGAAAATTTCATGACCTATATGCACTTCCTACAGCAGCAGAAGGTTCGTATGTTAAAGTGAAAGATCTGAACAAAAGGGAAGGTGCCTAGAATCGGTAAACGCGTAAAGCAGCCGCTGTATATGAGGAGCGGTACGCCGAGCTGCAGACGGCCATGGCGGAATCGTGGCATGAAGGGTCGGCATGAACGCCATGAGCTATGCGACGAACCGAAGTTTCCAGATGAGATCTAGGGTTTAAAGATGACCTTACTCGACGAAGCGGAACCGCGGAGGAGCGCCGAGACTCGTTCGATCCGTTGATGCAGCGGCTCGGCGGGAAGCGCCGGTCGAAGGTTGAAGGCGACGGCAAGAGCTTCGTGAGTCGGGCGGTCGCGAGGAAGAAGAAGAGAATGACCCGACCGGTCTATTTATAAGGGACCGAAGTAATCAATGGGCGAGAATTGAGGAGCCAAAAGCGGCGGAAGGTGCAGCGTCACCGATTTCCGGATAGCCTTAATGAAGGGAATCTTACTGCTTAGATTTTTGTTCAAATGACGCTGGGGCCCCGACACGAAGATCGAGGATGATGTCACGGGTTCAAGCAGATGGCGGTTTACAAGGAGATCAAGGGTTGCTCGAAGACGAGAAGATTAACCCGAACCGTTCAAGTCAACTGGGCCTAATGTTGAGGATACAACCACGGAGTGTGAACCGCCTTGAGGGGCCGGTTTACTCAGGCGTGATCCAGTGCCCATATGGAGGCCTCGAGCCCAAGGGAATTAAGATCCATACATGTAAACCGCCTCTAATATCAGAATTTGTATTGTAAGACAAGAAAGGAGAAACCAAGCCGGACTCTTGTATGAGCCGGATTGGGATTCAGAAGTCGGCCGGGCGTTAACCCGTATATATAAGGGACGACCCGGCGCAAGAAGTTAGGGATGAGGATTCGAGGCTAAGGCAAAGCTATTGCTCCCTAGTCGCCAATCATATCAATCACACCACAACTGGACGAGGTTTTTACCTTCATCAAGGGGCCAACCAGATAATTCCCGTGTCTTGTGTCCGCATTAACCCTCTAGGTTAACCCGCACGATGGCCCCACGACTAAGTCCTTTCATGAGGACATCCGCCGTGACAATTCCACTATTGTGTTCGGTGGGGGGGGCGGAGGTCGATGAAGAGCAGATCGAGGCGGCTAACACGCAAAGCAGTTTACCCAGCTTCGGAGCTCTCCGGAGAGATAATACTCCTATCGCTGCTTGTATGATTGTATTGTGTTCTTGCTAGGGAGCCATGAGAGCTACAAGACCTAGCGTGAGTGTCTCCGGTTTCAATGAGTGAACCCCCCACGCTATGCATGGGCCTCTTTTATATGCTCAAGGGATCTCCGGATGTGGCAACGAGACAAGGGCAAAAACGGAAAATGAGTTGCGTTGGTACAGCTACTTGTATAGTGTGTTCTACCTAACTCGACGGCAAGGGACAAAGATGACGAATGCCCGCCCATGTCGCCTAAACAAGGCAATGTGGACTGCTGTGAGCGCCACCGCCACCACGATGGCAGTCTTGTCGCCACTGCCATCATGCTTCTCCGCTGGTCAAGACAACCTCTTGACACACGCTACCGGAGTGGTCCCATGGCTATCGCTGGTGGATGAGCTGGAGCGGGATAAAGAGGAAAGAGTTCACGCGGCAAGTGCCTTGCCGCTGGCTGAATCTTGTCGCATCCGGAAGCTTGTCGCCTGCCTTCCCGCAAGCTCCTCTTGCCGGGTCTTGTCTTCGCTGCTGCCTTGAGTGGCCTTCCTCCGCAAGCTCCTCTTGCCGGGCCTTGTCTCCTTGGCTTAAATATTTTGTTCTTGAATGGCTCCAAAGGAACTACGAGGACCTTGGCGGTCGCCAGCAAGCCTTGCCGCTGGTGTTGTCAGAATCGCCAGGCACGAAGTTTGGGATACTAGGGTACCCCTACTCTAGTACAATCGACAAACCGGATTGCAATACCTTATGTGCAGTTCTATTCTAGCGTGGTGTCCTCCATAAGCTTCGGAGTGACACTCATGTAGGATCCGTTCCTGTTCATGCTCGTGTACACAACGCCTAATAACACCATCTACTCCTTCTTTATAAAGATGTGGGTCATCCCAAAAGTAATGTCTCAAATCATACAAAACTTTTCTTTTGCTGGTATGCTAAACTAGGTGGTATAAATTTAGCAACAATGTAATTAGCATAATCTGCATACCATGGAGTACTACTAGAAGTACTTATGACATTTAATTGTTCATCGTGAAAGCTATCATCAATAGGTAGTGGGTCATCAAGAACATTTTCTAACCTAGACAAGTTGTCCTCAACGGGTTCTCAGCCCTTTCTATTAACAATATGCAATTCAAATTCTTGTAGCAAGAGAACCCATCTAATAAGTCTAGGTTTAGCATCTTTTTTTTCCATCAGGTATTTAATAGCAGCATGATCATTGTGGATAGTTATTTTAGAATCAACACTATAAGGTCCGAACTTATCACATGCAAATACAACTGCTAAGAATTCTTTTTCAAGAGTAGCATAGTTTCTTTGAGCATTGTTCGTAGTCTTACTAGAATAATGGATAACATTTAATTTCTTATCAACTCTTTGCCCTAGAACAACACCTACATCATAGTCACTAGCATCACACATAATTTCAAAGGGTAAATTCCAATCCGTATTGAACAACAAAAGTAGATCAATGCTTTCTTAAGCATTTCAAATGCTTCTACACAATCATCATCAAAGACAAATGGTATATCTTTTGTGATAAATTAGTCGAGGTCAGAAATTTTGAGAAGTCCTAATGAACCTCCTATAAAATCCGACGTGACCAAGGAAACTTCTTATACCTTTGATGTCCTTGGGACATGGCATCTTTTCAATAGCATCAACCTTGGCTTTATCAACTTCAATACCTCTTTCGTAAACTTTATGCCCCAAGACAATACCTTCATTAACCATAAAGTGGCACATTTCCAATTCAAGACAAGATTAGTTTCTTCACATCTCTACAAAACTCGATCAAGATTGCTCTAACAATCACAAAAGAGGATCCATAGACTGAAAAGTCGCCCATGAAAACTCTCACATATCTTTTCACAAAAGTCGAGAATATAGCCATCATGCATCTTTGAAAGGTAACAGTGCATTATATAAACCAAAAGGCATACGCCTATAAGCAAAAGTACCAAAAGGGCATGTAAAAGTAGTCTTTGATTGATCTTAGCGGCTAATGTATTTGAGAGAAACCGTAATAACTATCTAGAAAGCAATAATGTGTATGTTTGCACAATCTTTCTAGCATTTGATCGACAAAAGGTAAGGTTAATGATCTTTCTTAGTAGCCTTATTTAATTTGTGGAAATCAATTACCATCCTATAACCTGTAATAATTCTTTGTGGAATCAATTCATCTTTATCATTAGAACAATAATAACACCTCCCTTCTTAGGGACACAATGAATGTGACTTACCCAATCGACTATCAAAGAACGGGATAAATTATACCCGCTTCCAAAAGCTTTAGTATTTCTTTTTCACCACTTCTTTCATCTTAGGATTCAACCTTCGTTGATGATCACAAATCGGTTTGGCGCCTTATTCCAAATTTATTTTGTGTTGACATAGAGGGACTAATGCCCTTAAGATCATCAAGAGTATATCCAATAGCAGACGGTGCTTCTTCGTAGTTTTCAATAATCTCTTCTTCATGCTCTGAAAGGTTAGCACTAATAATAACAGGATATATTTTCTTTTCATCAAGATAAGCATATTTAAGATTATCAGCAACGGTTTGAGCTCAAACACGGGATCATCCTTGGGTGGAGGAGGATCCTCAGGATTTCAACAGCAAATTGTGTTTCGTATCAGGTTCTTTTTAAAGAATACTTCATCTATTTCCTGTCTTTCATTCATAAACATATCGCTTTCATGGTCTAGCAAATAATGTTCTAAAGGATCACTAGGAGGTACAGCAATAGAAGCAAGACCAATAATTTCATCCTTACTAGGCAATTCTTCTTCATGGTGTTGTTTACTAAATTTAGAGAAATTAAACTCATGAATCATATCA